>LPNX010437488.1:14744-26681 GCA_001517045.1 Pseudotsuga menziesii
CCTGGACATGAAAAGAATGGCAAATTCAATGTGTTTATATACTAGCTGGTCTGTGAATAACATATGACTGATTCTTATGTCCCTTATATCTCAATGGAGGCAGTTAACAAGGAGTGATCTTCCGTAATACCATCATTATTGTTTATTGATTAGTCGAGAGGTCGTTGCATGGTTAGAGGGTGAGTATTCTTGATTGATTGATTTTTTTCCTTCTCTACCATAGATTCAAGTTGGTTACAATAACCTGCATCATGTGGGACATGCTGGAGTCGTTTGTGGTTCTCTAATGAATAGACATTTAAGAATGTGTGCCTATGGAATTTATGTTTAGTAGTTATATTGAATTCTTTATTCCAGGAAATGTAATGATTTTGCAAAATCTTTTTCGGAATTGTTTATGATGCTCCATAAGCAAGTACACTGTAATTTATATGCTGAGAGATTCAAAAGTTAGTTTTATTGCTTTGAAAATTGCTTTGTGATTTCAGAGATTCACAAAATTCTCTATAACTAAATTGTTGTTGCCTTGGAACACATGCCCTGCATAAGAGATCATGTGGTATGACTACATATCTGCGAAAAGCAACTAATTGTATGTATTGCATCAACTAGAACTTCTCATACACATGAAAGGTAGATAGCAAAGATAGTTGAACATAAATGTAGGGTTTTTGAAAAGTACTGTGATTCATGGTTTTGGTCATGTAAGTCAAAAGGTTTGAAAGGACAATTGAAGGAAGTATCTGTTTTTAGTTACAGTAGGAAAAATGGCTAGTACCATCACATGGTAATATCTGTTACACTTAAACCTTGTGACTTTATGTTGAGTTTATTATTGTTAATGTGTAAGGCGGTGTTTGCATTATCAATTTCCTCAGGTTATATATGGCGTCTTGTGAATTGTGTTGTTGTAAATTGGAAAGGTTTGTGGCTTTGTGTGAATGCTTACTTATCAAATTCTGGTGTTGAAAGAACTAAAAAGGCTCTTACCAATGAATGAGTAATGGGGTAAGGCATTATTTATGCTAAAAGTTTGATGTTCTTTGAATTGATAATATGATAAACTGACCACCTATAAAGTTCTTGCAGGCATGGGGATTTATGGCCATGAAAGAGGACCGAATCTCATGTGTATAAAGTTATCACTAGAAGAGGGAGTGGTGATGGAGGTAGTGGTTAAAATCTACCTTGTTTTCCCCCGGGCCAGCGAGGGACCATTATGCATTCTGGGGACGCCCAGATGTAAGACATGTGGTTAAGACTCTTTCCGCACACATTAGAGGACTGTCACATGAGTTGGGGGACTCTGTGAAGAGAATAACCTCTAGGCGCTGTGGAGGTGTGCGAGAACGGAGTGCCTCAGCTTGGTGAAGCACCCTAAAGGAGATACCACTAAGAGGGGTACAGGGTATCGTCCTTGTGTTGGGTGGCTTGAATGAAGAATAATGACAAGCACCCTGAATAGAATAGAGGAGATACACGAAGGGTTGGTATCGTCCTTGTGTTGGGTGACTTGGATTGGTACTTGAAGTACTGTTGGCACTTGATGTGCTGGGATGGAGGGCATCCAAGAAATGAACAATGCGGAAAAAGGTATGTGCATTGCAGGTAAAAAAGTACCGATGAGGTAATATGCTGATTGACTGACATTATTGATATAATGGGATTTCAATGCTTGTAGTCATGTTTTGTTAATGTATAAATTGCATTATGGAAAATAATTGGGTAATATGACACCCAGGAACGTTAGAAAAATTGCAGATTGCAAGAGAATCTGTGACTTTTGTTTAAGTGGAATTGTGATTTGGACATGAATTACTGAACAGACTAAGTTGTAGTTATGATGCTTCAAAAGACTTGCTAATTACGTTCATGATGAACTGATTTTTATCTATGTGAAATTTGGGTAGACCAGATTTTTTTTCCAGGTCCTACGAACCCACAAGGATCAGAAAGGAAAAACCAGAAGAGAGATCCGAGCAAGGCGAACCAAGAAGAGATGAGTCCAGAAAAGAATAAAACATTTGTCACAGAAACAAGAAACACCGAGGACGGTGTTCTTTCTTTTATGGGGAAAGGATGTAATATCCCTCTCCTATGCCCTGGAATATTTTGTAATAGTCTTGGTGAGGAGCTCAAGGCCAAGGCCCCACCTAAGACAACACCTTGTGGCTTATAAAGGTTAATTGTCTAAATGAAAATACCTAGGAGACATAATGCAATGAAACAACTTGACAAAAGGCTAACTAAACCCTACCCGGGGCTAAAAGAAAACGGTTAAAGAACCATAATCAATACCGTAGACTTACGTAACATTTGGTTTATAACAGTAAGGTCAGGCCTTATAAAGGACTCCTGGTACGACCCTACCATTCGGTACTGAATCCTATTATGGAGAAAGTTGCAATCCTTTTACGTAGCATAAAAGAGTTAAGAGTAAAGTTAAAAGATTTAAAGAAGGGAGTTAATTCTCGAAGGGCTATTAGGCTGTAGCCTCCTTAAAGATAATTAATCATCATGAGCCCCCATCAAATATTTACATAAAAGGAATAAAGGGAATTGACGTTGGAGTGTAGGTTGGTCATAATGGTATTTAAAACCCCTTTCTTTTTCTTCCATTATTTTGGAAAGGGTCACGCTCATGGAATAGTCAAAGGACCCTAAAATTATCCTCCCACTCTTTAAAAGCGCCAAGGCTATCATATGAGGTGTCATCCCGGATTTTTGTTATATCATTTTCCTCGTGGGAAAAAATAAAAATAAATATAGTATCATTTTTGAAATGATGGATTTTGAGGGATTCGTTCCTATAACGTCGCCTGGAATTTAGGGATTCATTAATATTTGGGTTAAGTCGTCTCTTGGTGGGAGGCAAATACTATTTTTAATTTCAAACAATGGATTTTGAGGGATTCATTCCTATAATGGCACCTAGAATTTAGGGCTTTACGAGGGACTGAATGGCAGAAATAATGGGAATGTTGGTTTCTTTTTGGTGGGTATAAATAAGGAATTTCGGGAACGGTAGAGGGGGAATGCGAGGTGAGTTATCAAAACCATAAAATCAGATCCGAGAGCTTTTATTTTGCAAAGGAACCAGGTAAAGGGGGCATGCGCGGAGGGAGGCACTACTACACGATGGCATTGTGATGTTTGCTCCAAATAAGGTATCATCTACTAATACCTTCGACAAAGAATTCATGAGATAGAAAAACGGGTATTTTTATTGCCCATAGATCTGCGTTGAGACCATAAGCATGTAGTAAGATTAGTATTGGTTATTGTTTCTTTCCCATCTTCTCTACGATTTTCTTTGCTAGCCAGATCTGTAATAATTTCACATTTCTGCAATTATGCCCTGGAAATTTAGATATAAATTTCTGTAGATTGAAGGTGTGTTTATATCTGTCAGAAAAATAGTGCTTGCGGTGGTTAACATTAAAAAAAATGGCCTTTCAGGGTTTATAGAAAATTCTAGGATTCTATTGTATGCCGATAATGTGACAGGCATTTTTGTAAATTAAATTTATTGTATTTATCTCCCGCAGTTCAACAAACTATGTTGGTTTGTTTTTCTGGAACTTGCTTCCTTCTCTGAGGATAAAGTTAACGCCCAAGATTTTATCGTTAATTTCGAACCTTTGGATTGGGATGTCTTCGGTTTACCTTTTTTTAGGGTCAGGTTAAAGCTCCCAGAATTAACATTACTGAGAACCTTTAACAACATTTATTTTGATGTCATCGATTTCCCCCATTTTTATCAGGGTAAAGCTTAACGCTTCGGCTAAACAGTTGCTTGTTTATCTATTCTGTCAAAGTCGTCCAGGATTGGCAAGAACCCAATCACTATTGCTTTCTCTGGCTCACATCCACATGCAATGGCATGTCACTTGGTAGCCTGTATCCTATGGTCTTATTTTAGCTAGTTGCTTTTAGTGGGGCGATAATAGCTATCACATTCACCGTTTTGGTTGTTGTCTTCATTCGAGTAAATTGGGGTTTTGTTTGGCGATGTAATTTTCATTTAAGTAAATTGCAGCGTTTATGGGAATGTTGTCTACTGCCAAAATGTTCCATTTCGATATCCTAAACCACTTTTGGATTGGCATATAATTCATGTCATAGTACCTGAAATAATTACACAAGTCATCATGGTAAATACTAAGACGGGCCTTTTGAGTCAACCTGATTTGTGTAAGCTCGTGCTTTCTTCTGGGCTTTGAGCATGTATTCCATGACATTATTTAGACAAATGCTTGTTGTTTAAGAAAGTAGTTATCCCTAGTACTTTTTAAAAGGGTTAAAATGTAAGGGTTCAATATGAATAAAAATTACCATAGTGCTTCAGCAGCTTAGAGTTACTTCTTGAGAGAGATCTTTTAAGAACACACTAAGGCTGTTTAATTGAATGAACAAGAAATGCTACGACCTTGACAGCCTAATGACTGCGTTAAAGTCTATTTTTTTACTCACTGAGTGAAAGTCTGTTTTTTGTAAAACATAAGAACCGTTATGACTGCGTTACCTTTTGTAAACTCTGTTTTTACTGCTGCGTTAATACCTTTGTATAGTTCTGAGTACCTTCCGAAAAGCTAGGGGCATTTGGGTTATGAAAAACCTCCACCAGAGAGAGGCTATGTAAATAAATTTGCAGCTTGAGTACTGCAGAATTGTAAGCCTTTGACAGACAAAGAAAAAAAAGAACAAATAATTTGGTGGACGTAGCCTCGTGGACGAGGTGAACCACGTGAAGATGGTTGTCTCATTTCTGTTATTTTGTTGTGCTGGTTATTTCTTTGCTACATGATGGTTAAGAATGCAATATAAATGTTTTTATTTGGTGAACAGATTACTAAAGTTTTTTTTTGCAGACTTCTTGAATGGTTTGTAGGTCCATGGTTTGAAAGGTATTTTACAAAAATCTAGTAAAAATCTATATGTTAGTAGTGAAAAGCAATTTAGTTTCTCTTTAAACTCATTTTTATTTATATATTAGTAGTGGCAAGCAATTTAGTCTCTCTTTAAACTCATTTTTATTTAGAACTTACTTATTTTTTTTGACTAATCAAAGATTTATTATACAAAACTAGGCAATAAAAATTTATATATTAAAATCTAGGAAAGCAATTTAGTGATACTTAATCAAAGATTGATTAGTTTTCTTTTATTATATTTGAAGATTTATTACTTTTATTAGTTTTATTTTATTAGATTTGAAGATTTATTATTTTATTAGTTTTATTTTATTAGACTTGAAGATTTATTACTTTTATTTTTATATGAAATGTAATTATTACTTTCTTTTTTCCCAGAAATCAAAGATTTATTAGTTTTTTTATTAGATGTAAATCTTTATTGCATTTATTTTACTTATGTGTAGTTTTCTTTTATTAATTAATTAAATAAATAAAAAAATTGTATATCGTACATTAAAAAATAAAATTTATTATCTAATAACTATTTATAAATAAGATATATATTATATTCTAAATTGAATATTTTTTCATAAAAATCTATTTTAATGTGTATAAAAAATATTTTCTATTTTTTATAAAGTTACAATTTATGTTAGTTACTTTCTATGTGGACTTTTCTAATTTTTAGTGTTAGTTATTTTCTATGTGGACTTTTGTCATTTTTAGAGTGCAATGTACATTAAGCAAATGTCTAGTTAATTGTAATATTTTGTATGTTTTATTAAAATTATGTATTTTTTTATTATTTCAAATGGCATAATGGATATGTGATTCACTATTTGACATTAAAAAATGGGTTTTCATTAAGTTAGGCATTGTATCAATTACATTATAATTGATGTGTTCAAAGTTAGGCTTATGGTTAGGATCCTTGTTTAGGGCTAGGATAGACTATGTTAGAGTAGGAAAACGTAGGTAGTTTTGCTTAAGGAAAGCTATTGTAAGGTAATGTAGGTTGGGCTAGGCTAGAGTATGGAAAGGTTAGGCTACACTAGGTTAGTTTAGGCTAGCTCAGCCTAGGTTAGCTTAGAATAAGCTAGAGTAGTAGAGTAGGCTAGAGTAGAGTAGATTAGAGTAGGCTAGAGTATGATATGTTAGAGTAGGCTAGACTATTGTATGCTGGAGTATGCTAGTATTCAGTAGGTTAGGCTATGCTAGAGCACGTTAACCTAGGATAGAGTAGGATAGGGTAGGTTAGATTAGACTAGTTTAGGCTAGAGTAGGCTAGGCTAGGCTAGATTAGGCCAGCCTAGGCTAGGCTAGGGTAAGCTAGACTTGACCAGGATAGAGTGGGATAGCCTAGGAAAGAGTATGCCATGATAGGGTAGGCTAGAGTAGGATAGGCTAGAATAGGACAAGCTAGAGTAGGGTAAGCTAAGCTAGAGTAGAGCATGTTAGGCTAGAGTAGATATGATAGAGTAGACTAGGCTAGGCTAGCCCAGGATAGAGTGGAGTAGGCTAAGCTAGGATAGAGTCTACTAGGCTAGGCTAGGGTGGGGTAGGGTAGAGTACGCTACAGTAGGATCGCCTAGAGTAGGCTAGGTGAGGATAGGTTAGAGTACGCTAGACTAGACTAGGGTAAGCTAGAGTAAGCTAGAGTAGGCTAGAGTGCACTAGGCTAGGGTATGTTAGAGTAGGATAGGCTAGAAGAGAGTAGGCTAGGCTAGGAGAGAGTAGGCTAGGCTAGGATAGAGTAGGCTAGATTATGTTATAGTAGGATAGGATAGGATAGAGTAGGCTAGGCTAGGATATAGTAGGTAAGCTAGGCTAGGCTAGAGTAGGTTAAGCTAGGCTAGGATAAAATAGGCTAGGATAGGTTAGGGTATGCTAGGCTAGAGTACGCTAGGATACACTAGGCTAGAGTAGGCTAGGATACACTAGGCTAGATTATGCTAGAGTACCCTAGGATAGCATAGAGTGGGCTAGGCTAGAGTTGGTTAGTCTAGAGTAGGCTAGGCTACACTACGTTAACCTAGGATGGAGTAAGATAGGATGGAGTAGGATAAGGTAGGGTATCTTAGACTATACTAGGATAGAGTAGACTAGGATAGGCTCGGTTAAGAAAGAGTAGGTTCGCCTAAGATAGAGAATACTAGAGTGCAATGCGCTAGGCTAGGCTAGAATAGTCTAGGCTAGGCTATAGTAGGCTAGGCTAGGCTAGAATAGTCTAGGCTAGGCTATAGTAGGGTCGGCTAGAGTAAGCTAAGCTAGAATAGGATAGACTAAAGTGGGATAAAGTAGGTTAGGATAAAGTAGGCTAGGATAAAGTAGGTTAGGTTAGGCTAGGCTACAGCAGGTTAAGATAGGCTAGAGTAAGCTAGGATAGATCACGCTTGGATAACCTAGAGTAGCCTAAGCTAGGTTAGGCTACAATAGGCTAGGTTAATCTAGCCTAGAGTTGGGTGGGATAAAGTAGTGTAAGCTAGAGTAAGAAAAAGTATAGTAGTTTAGGATAGAGTAGGATAGTTTAGAGTTGGTTAGGATAAGCTAGAGTAAGTTAAGCTAGGGTAGGGTAAGATAGGATAGAGTAGGCTAGGAGAGGCTTGGTTAGACTAGGCTAGGCTAGATTTTGCTAGGATAGACTAGGCTAGGGTAGAATATGATAAAGTATGTTAGGCTAGAGTACGCTAGGCTTGGCTCGACCAAGCTAGTCTAGAGTAGGATATGCTAAGCTAGAGTAGGCTAGTCCATGTTAGAGTAGGATAAGCTAGGATAGGTCATGGTAAGATAGAGTAGGCTAGGATAGAGAAGGCTTAGCTATGGTAGAGTAGGGTAGGCTACAATAGAGTAGGATAGGCTATAGTAGGATGGTCTAGAGTAGGTTAGGTTAGGATAGAATAAGTTAAGCTAACATAGAGTAGGCTAGGATAGAGTAGGCTATGGTAGTCTAGGTAGGCTAGACTAGGCTAGTCTATACTAGGCTATAGTAGGTTAGGAAAAGCTATATTAAGCTAGGTTAGGTTAGGTTAGTGTAGGATAGGATAAATTAGGCTAGGATAGGCTATGATAGGCTAGAGTAGGGTTGGAAAGAGTAGGATAGAGTAGATAGGTTATGATAGAGTAAGATAGAGCAAGCTAGGATAGAGTAGGTTAGGGCAGGATAGGATAGTCTAGAGTATCCTAGGATACACTAGAGTAGGCTAGGCTAAGCTAGAGTAGGATATGCTAGGATAGGATAGAGTAGGATATGCTAGAGTAGGGTAGGGTAGAGTAGAGTATGTTAGGATATGCTAGTGCATATTAAGGTAGGATAGATACTTAGTCTAGGATAGAATAGGATAGGGTAGGTTACAATAGACTAGGCTAAGCTAGAGTAGGTTATGATAAGGTAGAGTAGGATATGCTAGGGTAGGCTAGAGAAGGTCAGGTTAGGAAATGATAGAATAGTGTAGGGTATGCTAGGATAGAGTAGGCTATGCTAGGATAGGTTAGGCTAGATTAGGATAGAGAAGGATAGGATATATTAGGCTAGGCTAGGGTACGCTAGTCTAGTCGAGGCTAGAGTTGGGTAGGCTAGAATACCCTAGAGTAGAGTAGGCTAGTCTAGAGTAGGCTAGGATAGGATACGGTAAAGTAGGCTAGGGTAGAGTAGGATAGGATAGGATAGGCTAGAGTTCGGTAGGCTATGATAGGCTAGAGTTGGGTAGGCTAGAGTAGGCTAGAGCATAGGAGGCTTGCCTAGAGTAGGCTAGTCTAGAGTAGGTTAGGCTAGGCTAGAGTAGGTTAAGCTAGGAGACAATAGGAAAGGATAGAGTAGGCTATGGAAGGATATGTTAGACTATGCTAGGATAGGGTAAGATGGAGAAGGCTAGGTAAGGAAGGATAGAGTAGGTTAGCTTAGGCTAGGCTAGAGAAGGGTAGGATAGAATAGGCTAGTGTAGTGTATGCTAGGCTAGAGTATGCTAGTCTAGAGTTTCCTAGTCTAGGATAGAGTAGGTTAACCTAGGATAGATAAAGGTAGGATAGAGTAGGCTAGGGTAGGCTATGATAGACTAGGCTACACTAGAGTAGGCTAGGTTATCCTATGTGAGGATAGAGTAGGATAGGATATATAGAGTGGGATATGATATGATAGGCTATAGTGGGTTAGAATAGGCCATATTATGCTCGGCTAGGCTAGGCTAGGCTAGAGTAGTCTAGAGTAGTCTAAGCCAAAGTAGGGCAGGGTAGGATACGCTAGAGTAGGTTTGGGTAGAGAAAGATAGTGTAGGGTAGGTTAGGCTAGGGTAGCCTAGTCTAAAGTTTCCTAGGCTAGGCTAGAGTAGCTTAAGGTAGCCTAGACTAAGTTACACTAGAGTAGGCTAGGATATGATAGGTTAGACTAGGCTATGATAGAGTAGGAAAGGTTAGCCTAAGATATGATAGAGTAGGATAAGATACGTTAGGCTAAGCTAGAGTATGCTAGGCTGGGTTAGGATAGAGTAGGCTAGGCTAGAGTATGTCATGCTAGAGTAGGGTAGGGTAGGATAGGCTAGGCTAGATTAGGCTAGGATAAGCTACAATAGTGTAGGTTAGGCTAGTATAGTATATTTGTCTAGAGTAGGCTAGGATAGGCTAGTATAGAATATGGTAGGATAGATTAGAGTAGGTTATGTTACGCTAGAGTAGGTTCAGCTAGGATAGAGTAGGCTAGGATAGAGTAGGATAGGGTAGGCTAGGTTAGGCTAGTAAAGGGTAGGCTAGGCTAGGCCATATTAATCTAGACTAAGGTAGAGAAGGATAGGATAACGTAGAGTAGGCTAGGCTAGGCTAGGCCAGAGAAGGATAGTCTAAGCTAGAATAGGCTAAGCTAGGATAGAATAGAGTACTGTAGGATACGTTACGATAGGATAGGATAGGTTAGGCTAGGTTAAGCTAGGCTAGGCTAAGGTAGTCTAGGATAGTCTAGGCTAGATGCTAAACTAGGCTAGGATAGAGTAGGCTAGAGTAGGATAGGCTAGGCTAGAGTAGGATCACTATAAGAATGCATAAAATAATATACTTCAATGTTAGGAAATCAATGGGTGCATCAAAAATATACTTGCATGTATAAAGAAAACTATACTACATGGAGGGACAATGACTTTTTCAAACAAAGCGAGACATACATGTACCTGGGGGAGAGGTGGGTCACTAGTGGCCCCAATTGGGTTCTCTTCAAGAACGAATCACTCACTAGGAATATGCATAAAATAATATATGTCAATGTCAGCAAATCAATAGGTGCACCAAAAAGCTACTTACGTGTACAAAGAAAACTATACTACACGGACGGATAAATGGGGACACACAGATACAAGAAATTTTGTAATAGGGTTCCAACAAAATAAGAGATATATACATATACATAGGGGATGTGAAGAGGTGGATCACGAGTGGGTGAAATATTGAAAACGAACTAAAATGATGGGCATATGCATCAAAGAGCAAGGTCACTCAGGTGGCATGTCTATCAAACATATGTTTCTACATAAAAAAACATAAAGAGACAATTAGATAATTTCAAATAATTAAAAGCGTACATGTTTAATCATTAAAAGCATAATTAAAAGAATACATGTGATTGTGAATATTCCTCTACCTGTGACACACCTGTCTCAGATGCAACAAACTCATCGGTCCCACCATGAAAAAAATATGTTTTATCAAGATTAAGATGTACTAAACATGTCAATCCTTACGAGGGATACTTTTAAGGATCCATGCTTAAATCTCACGATTTTTAGAGTGAAAAAAATCACCCCATCAAAATTGGGCGAAATAGGTCTTCAGAAAATGAAAATCGACCATTCTTTTTTTTTGAAATAATCATGGAAAAATAGCCCATGGAGTAAGTTTTGCCCCTAAATTTTTTCTTGATTCCTACTATAATTATGTAAATCATGATGAGAAGTTAAAAAGTAATGTTTTTACAAGTAATCGTGAAGCACCAAAATCATATGCAACGTTGACTACTACATCAATATCATCAGCATCAATGACCGAAATATGTGAATCTCGAGTGTCATTGGACACTACTTGTAAATGTGTTCATGTAAATTGTCAAATAATTAAAATATAAATAATTTATGGAAAAATTCAAAACTGTGATATAAAAATAAGACACTATGTGAAGAACGAGTTTGAATTACATATTGGAGTAACCCATCGCTGCGAAACTCTGAAGAAAGACCATAGCATATGTTTCCATAAGTTGTGCAAGGATATGGCATGACGTGATGCTCTGAACCCTCTACATGTCTAGTGTGATCTCTAGATCACGTAGGGTTTCGATGCCTAAGTGGATCCTCTATGTGTGATGTTCCAGCCCGAGATGGGAGAACCTAATATGTGCCAACACCTTGGCCTACATTTCCCACCCGACAATATTCCCATGTCGAAGCAATGTCTCTACCAAATGGAATAATGCCTCATGTGTGTCATCAATCATGGGACCTGCAGAAGGATATAACTGAGGGGGGTTTGGTGTGTGTTGAGTTCATCACACACGGTTTGGATCAGTCCTTGCCCCTTGCCTATCTTGGGGAATCCCATGTTCTACCCCATGGAACTCTAAAATATCAAAGTAATTTACGTGTTTACCCAAGATAAACTCGACATACAATTTCCTTAAGAAATAGAATGGGATGTCTCTATTCCCATGAGGGTCTTCATCGAAGACCATGTAGATAACACATATGCATTATAAATTTCCTTCTCAAACTTGCATTTTGGATTTTTAGAGTAGCACTCAAACGTGGAACCATCTTCCAACATGCGTCCGCTTACAAATTTTGAAATGACCACCACCGTAATAATAATAAATATTTAATTTTAAAGTAACAATTCATTTATTAATTTTAACCTAAACATTCATAATACACGACATTAGGTAAAATAGTAAAAGTAATCTTAAGAGTCTATTAATTGAAAAAGATTAATTAAAATATGGGCCAACTAATTATAATTTCCTCCAAATATATATATATATATATATATATAT
>LPNX010437488.1:39671-50641 GCA_001517045.1 Pseudotsuga menziesii
CCATTTCCTTATGAGATTATAAATTAGAGTAGAACAAAATGTCAAACAAGCTATAAAGAAATTTAAAAAAAAACTTGAATAAAGTGAAATATTTTTACCTCGACTTTTATTAATTAAACCATATTAGATCATGAATTAAACTATATTAAAGTAACAAAAAATTTCAAACAAACTATACAAAATTATTCAAAGATACTTGAATAAAGTGAAATTTTTTTATTTCAACATTTTATTAATTAAACCATTTCTTTATTAACTCATGAATTGAACTATATTAAATACATAATTTTATATACAAATTAAAAAAAATCTCAAAAAAAATTATCTAATACATCTAATCTTATTGAGTGAAATGTGAGAAATTTAATCCAATAAAATAAGAAATAGAAACCTATATAAAATACGAAATCAAAACTTAGGAAAAATGTGGGATATTTAATCCTATAAAATAAGCAATCAAAACCTATATAAAATACCAATTCAATTATTAATCTTAGTCACTGAAAGATGAAAAATTTAATCCTATAAAATAAGAAATCGAGATCTATATAAAATACTAAATCAAAACTTTGAAAAAATGTGGAATATTTAATCCAAATCAAAACCTATATAAAATACCAAATCAAAAACTAGAAAAAACACAAAAGCATCTCAAAATTATATTCCCGATTTCCAAATCTTAAATAAAGTAAACAGAAAAAACACATTTTTTTTCTAAAAATGATGACTCCCAAATCTCAAATAAAGTAAAGCTAAAAACTCCGAAAATCTTCGAAAGCATGATACGGGCCCAAATCTTGAATAAAGCAATCCATTCCAGAAAGAGTGAGTGAGTGTTATATGTAATCGATGGATGGTTCCAAACACAAGAAAATGATGGAAATTATACGTTGCGAGGTCTATACGTCGATGGTATGTGTGATGCGATTTATGTGTTTTCCTCTTCTGCATCGTAACGACCGACCTGGGAAATCTTGCCCACATGCTCAAGCTTGGCCACGACTTCCTCGGTGACGGGATCTTCAATGCGGACGCCGATACGTGGAGGCAGCATCGCTAGACAGCCAATATGCAGTTCAATTCTTTGGACTTCAAGGCCTCTGCTTCAGGCGAAGCAATCGATTTGCCTGGTGGCGCTAGGGATAGACACCGGGTGTCTCAGCCTCAGCAAGCTCAAGCAAGTCAGGTTCACCCAGGCCTTTCACGATGCCATGACGGCCACCTCTTTCAGGTTCTTGAATCCCAAGTGTGTCTGGAAACTCATGAAATTGCTCGACATTGGGCCCGAGAGGTTGCTCTGGGTTTTTCTTAAAGCAGTAGACGAATTCCGAGAGGGTGCTCGAGTGTCTGGATACTCATGAAATTGTTCCACGTTGGTCTCCACCTATTTTTCATTTTCATGGAAGTGAAAGCCGACGCCGGGCTGGCAGTTTACTCCGACAAATTGCTTGGAAACGTGGCTGTTGTGGATCGTCCTTCGCCACTTGCGCGTCGGGGAACGGATTCTTGCTGAGATCTGGCTGATCTTGAATGAGAAAGCCGAAAATTCAATGAATTTTAGTCTCCAAGAACTAGTTTGAATTACAGGTATGTATGGGTCTGGGTTATGTTACCTTCTTTTTCAATATTTTGAACATGATTCCATGGTTATGGAAAAGGAATGGAAAATACTGGTTTGGATTTGATAGTATCTTGTAGCAAACAACTTCCAGAGAAGGTGGGTTGAAAAACTCAAAGGTACATGTTATTGTTATTTTCTCTACTCTTCTCGGAAACCCTGCTTTTCATTGTGAGAACATTCAAAAATCTTAATCTCTTGTTATATAAAATCTCAGGCGTGTATTTTTTTCCATTCTATCAATTTGACTGCAAGTATTTTATGTTTGGCTCTGTTTATATGTTCATATTGCAAAGATTTGCTGGTGGCTGTAGGTTCTCAAAATCTTAACTTTGATGCCCTGGCTAAAATGTTTTGAGCTACAGCTATATATAGTTGTGGGTTCTCCTACCTTCCCTCCGGATATTATAATCCCGGATATTATAATCCCGATATTATAATTGAGATGTCATAATGATTCAAACCCTTCATAACCCTCTTCGAATGAATTTGCACTCTAGCCATACACAGAATTTGAGGTTCCCAGTAATGATTCAAACCGTTCATAACCCTCGAACGAATTTGAGCTCCAGTTGTGATCCCATGGATTCGGAAATGGTTCCTCTTATCTGTCATGTTGATTACATTTAAATTTTAATTAACAGTAGCTTCACCCATATTTCTCATTAATTTAATCAAGGCAACTTTGTTGAATCTGTATATTTAATAGTTAACATATCTATAGCATTTTTAAGTAGATTTTAATATTTTGAATAGTTATTTTTCGGGTAGATTTTAATATAAAAAATTGTTATTTTTGATAGATTTTGTATCAATTTTTTTGGTTTCGCTATTTTTCTTTTAGATTTTGTTGAGGTTTAGCTATTTTTTTTAGATTTTATGAATAGTTTAACTTTTTAATCTTTGGTTTGGCCATTTCTTCAGATTTTGAAGAAAAATTTTACAGTTCACCTTTTCTTACATAATTTAGGTTATTTTTATTCTCAATAGTATCAAAGCTCCAACGTGTTATCAGACCCATTTGTTTAGTCATCCTTTGGCATAATATTTATTTTTTTAAACAAACAGCTGGTAGTTTTTTTTTTTAAACTGAAGAAATGTTTTTGTGTTATCAGACTCATTGGTTTAGTCATCCTTTGGCATAATATTTATTTTTTTAAACAAACAGGTGAGGGTCATTTTTATTTTTTAATTTGAAGAAATGTTTATACATTAATTTTTTTAATAAATTTAAATCTCATAATAAATTGCTTAATAAAAATCTTTATGTTAGTAAAAATCTATTAATAAAAATCTAGTAAAAATCTATATGTTAGTAGTGAAAAGCAATTTAGTATTAGTAGTGGCAAGCAATTTAGTCTCTCTTTAAACTCATTTTTATTTAGAACTTACTTATTTTTTTTGACTAATCAAAGATTTATTATACAAAACTAGCCAATAAAAATTTATATATTAAAATCTAGGAAAGCAATTTAGTGATACTTAATCAAAGATTGATTAGTTTTCTTTTATTATATTTGAAGATTTATTACTTTTATTAGTTTTATTTTATTAGATTTGAATATTTATTACTTTATTAGTTTTATTTTATTAGACTTGAAGATTTATTACTTTTATTTTTATATGAAATGTAATTATTACTTTCTTTTTTCCCATAAATCAAATATTTATTAGTTTTTTTATTAGATGTGAATCTTTATTGCATTTATTTTACTTATGTGTAGTTTTCTTTTATTAATTAATTAAATAAATAAAAAATTTGTATATCGTACATTAAAAAATAAAATTTATTATCTAATAACTATTTATAAATAAGATATATATTATATTCTAAATTGAATATTTTTTCATAAAAATCTATTTTAATGTGTATAAAAAATATTTTCTATTTTTTATAAAGTTACAATTTATGTTGGTTACTTTCTATGTGGACTTTTCTAATTTTTAGTGTTAGTTATTTTCTATGTGGACTTTTGTCATTTTTAGAGTGCAATGTACATTAAGCAAATGTCTAGTTAATTGTAATATTTTGTATGTTTTATTAAAATTATGTATTTTTTTATTATTTCAAATGGCATAATGGATATGTGATTCACTATTTGACATTAAAAAATGGGTTTTCATTAAGTTAGGCATTGTATCAATAACATTATAATTGATGTGTTCAAAGTTAGGCTTATGGTTAGGATCCTTGTTTAGGGCAAGCTAGGATAGACTATGTTAGAGTAGGAAAAGGTAGGTAGTTTTGCTTAAGGAAGGCTATTGTAAGGTAATATAGGTTGGGATAGGCTAGAGTATGGAAAGGTTAGGCTACACTAGGTTAGTTTAGGCTAGCTCAGCCTAGGTTAGCTTAGAATAAGCTAGAGTAGTAGAGTAGGTTAGAGTAGAGTAGAGTAGAGTAGGCTAGAGTATGATATGTTAGAGTAGGCTAGACTATTGTATGCTGGAGTATGCTAGTCTTCAGTAGGTTAGGCTATGCTAGAGCACGTTAACCTAGGATAGAGTAGGATAGGGTAGGGTAGATTAGACTAGTTTAGGCTAGAGTAGGCTAGGCTAGGCTAGGGTAAGCTAAACTTGGCCAGGATAGAGTGGGATAGCCTAGGAAAGAGTATGCCATGATAGAGTAGGCTAGAGTAGGATAGGCTAGAATAGGACAAGCTAGAGTAGGGTAAGCTAAGCTAGAGTAGAGCATGTTAGGCTAGAGTAGATATGATAGAGTAGACTAGGCTAGGCTAGCCCAGGATAGAGTGGAGTAGGCTAAGCTAGGATAGAGTCTGCTAGGCTAGGCTAGGGTGGGGTAGGGTAGAGTACGCTACAGTAGGATCGCCTAGAGTAGGCTAAGTGAGGATAGGTTAGAGTACGCTAGACTAGACTAGGGTAAGCTAGAGTAAGCTAGAGTAGGCTAGAGTGCACTAGGCTAGGGTATGTTAGAGTAGGATAGGCTAGGAGAGAGTAGGCTAGGCTAGGAGAGAGTAGGCTAGGCTAGGATAGAGTAGGCTAGAGTATGTTAGAGTAGGATAGGATAGGATAGAGTAGGCTAGGCTAGGGTATAGTAGGTAAGCTAGGCTAGGCTGGAGTAGGTTAAGCTAGGCTAGGATAAAATAGGCTAGGATAGGTTAGGGTATGCTAGGCTAGAGTACGCTAGGATACACTAGGCTAGAGTAGGCTAGGATACACTAGGCTAGATTATGCTAGAGTACCCTAGGATAGCATAAAGTGGGCTAGGCTACAATAGGCTAGGCTAGAGTTGGTTAGTCTAGAGTAGGCTAGGCTACACTACGTTAACCTAGGATGGAGTAAGATAGGATGGAGTAGGATAAGGTAGGGTATCTTAGACTATACTAGGATAGAGTAGACTAGGATAGACTCGGTTAAGAAAGAGTAGGTTTGACTAAGATAGAGAAGACTAGAGTGCAATGGGCTAGGCTAGGCTAGAATAGTCTAGGCTAGGCTATAGTAGGCTAGGCTAGGCTAGAATAGTATAGGCTAGGCTATAGTAGGCTAGGCTAGAGTAAGCTAAGCTAGAATAGGATAGACTAGAGTAGGATAAAGTAGGTTAGGATAAAGTAGGCTAGGATAAAGTAGGTTAGGTTAGGCTAGGCTACAGCAGGTTAAGATAGGCTAGAGTAAGCTAGGATAGATCACGCTTGGATAACCTAGAGTAGCCTAAGCTAGGTTAGGCTACAATAGGCTAGGTTAATCTAGCCTAGAGTTGGGTGGGATAAAGTAGTGTAAGCTAGAGTAAGAAAACGTATAGTAGTTTAGGATAGAGTAGGATAGTTTAGAGTTGGTTAGGACAGGCTAGAGTAAGTTAAGCTAGGTTAGGGTAAGATAGGATAGAGTAGGCTAGGAGAGGCTTGGTTAGACTAGGCTAGGCTAGAGTTTGCTAGGATAGACTAGGATAGGGTAGAATATGATAGAGTATGTTAGGCTAGAGTACGCTAGGCTAGGCTCGACCAGGCTAGTCTAGAGTAGGCTATGCTAAGCTAGAGTAGGCTAGTCCATGTTAGAGTAGGATAAGCTAGGATAGGTCATGGTAAGATAGAGTAGGATAGGATAGAGAAGGCTTAGCTATGGTAGAGTAGGGTAGGCTACAATAGAGTAGGATAGGCTATAGTAGGATGGTCTAGAGTAGGTTAGGTTAGGATAGAATAAGTTAAGCTAACATAGAGTAGGCTAGGATAGAGTAGGCTATGGTAGTCTAGGTAGGCTAGACTAGGCTAGTCTATACTAGGCTATAGTAGGTTAGGAAAATCTAGATTAAGCTAGGTTAGGTTAGGTTACTGTAGGATAGGATAAATTAGGCTAGGATAGGCTATGCTAGGCTAGAGTAGGGTTGGAAAGAGTAGGATAGAGTAGATAGGTTAGGATAGAGTAAGATAGAGAAATCTAGGATAGAGTAGGTTAGGGCAGGATAGGATAGTCTAGAGTATCCTAGGATACACTAGAGTAGGCTAGGCTAAGCTAGAGTAGGATATGCTAGGATAGGATAGAGTAGGATATGCTAGAGTAGGGTAGGGTAGAGTAGAGTATGTTAGGATATGCTAGTGCATATTAAGGTAGGATAGATACTTAGTCTAGGATAGAGTAGGATAGGGTAGCTTACAATAGACTAGGCTAAGCTAGAGTAGGTTATGATAAGGTAGAGTAGGATATGCTAGGGTAGGCTAGAGAAGGTCAGGTTAGGAAAGGATAGAATAGTGTAGGGTATGCTAGGATAGAGTAGGGTATGCTAGGATAGGTTAGGCTAGATTAGGATAGAGAAGGATAGGATATATTAGGCTAGGCTAGGGTACGCTAGTCTAGTCGAGGCTAGATTTGGGTAGGATAGAATACCCTAGAGTAGAGTAGGATAGGATAGGATACGGTAAAGTAGGCTAGGGTAGAGTAAGATAGGATAGGATAGGCTAGAGTTTGGTAGGATATGATAGGCTAGAGTTGGGTAGGCTAGAGTAGGCTAGAGAATAGGAGGCTAGCCTAGAGTAGGCTAGTCTAGAGTAGGTTAGGCTAGGCTAGAGTAGGTTAAGCTAGGAGACAATAGGAAAGGATAGAGTAGGCTATGGAAGGATACGTTAGACTATGCTAGGATAGGGTAAGATGGAGAAGGCTAGGTAAGGAAGGATAGAGTAGGTTAGCTTAGGCTAGGCTAGAGTAGGGTAGGATAGAATAGGCTAGTGTAGTGTATGCTAGGCTAGAGTATGCTAGTCTAGAGTTTCCTAGTCTAGGATAAAGTAGGTTAACCTAGGATAGATAAAGGTAGGATAGAGTAGGCTAGGGTAGGCTATGATAGACTAGGCTACACTAGAGTAGGCTAGGTTATCCTATGTGAGGATAGAGTAGGATAGGATATATAGAGTGGGATATGATATGATAGGCTATAGTGGGTTAGAATAGGCCATATTATGCTCGGCTAGGCTAGGCTAGGCTAGAGTAGTCTAGAGTAGTCTAAGCCAGAGTAGGGCAGGGTAGGATACGCTAGAATAGGTTTGGGTAGAGACAGATAGTGTAGGGTAGGTTAGGCTAGGGTAGCCTAGTCTAAAGTTTCCTAGGATAGGCTAGAGTAGCTTAAGGTATCCTAGACTAAGTTACACTAGAGTAGGCTAGGATATGATAGGTTAGACTAGGCTATGATAGAGTAGGAAAGGTTAGCCTAAGATATGATAGAGTAGGATAAGATAGGTTAGGCTAAGCTAGAGTATGCTAGGCTGGGTAAGGATAGAGTAGGCTAGGCTAGAGTATGCCATGCTAGAGTAGGGTAGGGTAGGATAGGCTAGGCTAGAGTAGGCTAGGATAAGCTACAATAGTGTAGGTTAGGATAGTATAGTAGATTTGTCTAGAGTATGCTAGGATAGGCTAGTATAGAATATGGTAGGATAGATTAGAGTAGGTTATGTTAGGCTAGAGTAGGTTCAGCTAGGATAGAGTAGGCTAGGATAGAGTAGGATAGGGTAGGCTAGGTTAGGCTAGGAAAGGGTAGGCTAGGCTAGGCCATATTAGTCTAGACTAAGGTAGAGAAGGATAGGATAACGTAGAGTAGGCTAGGCTAGGCTAGGCCAGAGAAGGATAGTCTAAGCTAGTCTAGGATAGTCTAGGCTATGCTAAACTAGGCTAGGCTAGAGTAGGCTAGAGTAGGATAGGCTAGGCTAGAGTAGGCTCACTATAAGAATGAATAAAATAATATATTTCAATGTTAGGAAATCAATGGGTGCATCAAAAATATACTTGCATGTATAAAGAAAACTATACTACATGGAGGGACAATGAATTTTTCAAAGAAAACGAGACATACATGTACCTGGGGAAGAGGTGGGTCACTAGTGGCCCCAATTGGGTTCTCTTCAAGCACGAATCACTCACTAGGAATATGCATAAAATAATATATGTCAATGTCAGCAAATCAATAGGTGCACCAAAAAGCTACTTACGTGTACAAAGAAAACTATACTACATGAACGGATAATTGGGGACACACAGATACAAGAAATTTTGTAATAGGGTGCCAACAAAATAAGAGATATATACATATACATAGGGGATGTGAAGAGGTGGATCACGAGTGGGTGAAATATTGAAAACGAACTAAAACGATGGGCATATGCATCAAAGAGCAAGGTCACTCAGGTGGCATGTCTACCAAACATATGTTTCTACATAAAGATACAATTAGATAATTTCAAATAATTAAAAGCGTACATGTTTAATCATTAAAAGCATAATTAAAAGAATAAATGTGATTGTGAATATTTCTCTACCTGTGACACACCTATCTCAGATGCAACAAACTCATCTGTCCTACCATGAAAAAAATATGTTTTATCAAGATTAAGATGTACTAAACATGTCAATCCTTATGAGGGATAATTTTAAGGATCCATGCTTATTTAAAAGTGTAGAAACTTTGGCGAATCTTACTAATTCTTAAAATGTCATTTATAAAATATTTGGATATATTTTTATAAAAATATTTTAATTTCTAAGGATTTTATATAGTCTATATAATAATCTCACGATTTTTAGAGTGAAAAAAATCACCCCATCAAAATTGGGCGAAATAGGTCTTCAGAAAATGAAAATCGACCATTTTGTTTTTTGAAATAATCATGGAAAAGTAGCCCATGGATTAAGTTTTGCCCCTAAAATTTTTCTTGATTCCTACTATAATTATGTAAATCATGATGAGAAGTTAAAAAGTAATGTTTTTACAAGTAATCGTGAAGCACCAAAATCATATGCAACATTGACTACTACATCAATATCATCAGCATCAATGACCGAAATATGTGAATCTCGAGTGTCATTGGACACTACTTGTAAATGTGTTCATGTAAATTGTCAAATAATTAAAATATAAATAATTTATGGAACAATTCAAAACTGTGATATAAAAAATAAGACACTATGTGAAGAACGAGTCTGACTTACATATTGGAGTAACCCATTGCTGCGAAACTCTGAAGAAAGACCATAGCATATGTTTCCATAAGTTGTGCAAGGATGTGGCATGACGTGACGATCTGAACCCTCTAAATGTCTAGTGTGATCTCTAGATTACGTAGGGTTTCGATGCGTAAGTGGATCCTCTATGTGTGATGTTCCAGCCCGAGATGGGAGAACCTAATATGTGCCAACCCCTTGGCCTACATTTCCCACCCGACAATATTCCCATGTCGAAGCAATGTCTCTGCCAAATGGAATAATGCCTCATGTGTCATCAATCATGGGACCTACAGAAGGATATAATCGAGGGGGGTTTGGTGTGTGTTGAGGTCATTGCACACGGTTTGGATCAGTCCTTGCCCCTTTCCTATCTTGGGGAATCCCATGTTCTACCCCATGGAACTCTAAAATATCAAAGTAATTTACGTGTTTACCCAAGATAAACTCGACATACAATTTCCTTAAGAAATAGAATGGGATGTCTCTATTCCCATGAGGGTCTTCATCGAAGACCATGTAGATAACACATATGCGTTATAAATTTCTTTCTCAAACTTGCATTTTGGATTTTTAGAGTAGCACTCAAACGTGGAACCATCTTCCAACATGCGTCCGCTTACAAATTTTGAAATGACCACCACCGTAATAATAATAAATATTTAATTTTAAAGTAAAAATTCATTTATTAATTTTAACCTAAACATTAATAATACACGACATTAGGTAAAATATTAAAAGTAATCTTAAGAGTCTATTAATTGAAAAAGATTAATTAAAATATGGGCCAACTAATTATAATTTCCTCCAAATATATATATATATATATATATATATATATATATATTAAAATCCTTCATAAAATCTAGTAGATATTTGAAGCAACTTCAAGTGCTTCAATGATGTTGTAAGTATTACCAAACTTAAGATAATAGAATCATAAGATATCGAAAACTTACAAATAGAATAATTTCTTAACACCAGAAACAAAAATGGATCATGCAAATGATATGTTATATAATGCAAATACTATTTCCAAATAATAATTTACAAATACTCCATCAAATAAAAAAGTGTCAAATATAATAGAGTTAACAAAGTCATCAACAAGTGAGAAGGGATTTTTCTACTCTTCTCTATGCATGAAAAATGAAACTCAAAGCCATTTTTTCATTTCATTGTTTTGCAAGGTGATCCAATAATTAAATATTAAAGCTTATAATATAATTCCATCCAAATATAAATCAATAGAATAGAATTTCATGTAATACAAAATTAAATAAAATTCAAAATAGATATAGGCATGACTATTATGAAATGTTTGATGCTATTTGGAGTTATTCTAATATGTAATAATTGTATCAAAACAAACTAAATATTTTTTTATGGATATTATTACAACTACACGCATTAGTGATATTTATAGAAAGAATGTTGACAATTTTATAATAATTTCCTATCAAAGATAAGAATATTCAATTAAGTTGGAAAATAAAATGTGTGTGTTCAATTAAGCTTTAAAAATTAAATAATTTAGAGTATACATAAAAGCAAAAACCAAACCAAAACATAAGTGACTATTGTAAAAACAATATAACCACATAAACATTTAAAAATTCATATAAAATTAAGAGGTTACTTAATTTTAGTTTAAAGAACAATGCTAATTCCAATAGTGTAAAAGAAATATTGTTTTTCCATTTTCATCTAATGCTCTTGCATGAGCATATTTATTGAATAATATTGAACATGCCTATCTTTATTCCAAATATAATTAAATGTTATTATGTTTGTAATATTTATGTATTAAGAGATGGGTAAAATTTATATATATATAGATAGTATATAAAGATAAAACATATATATTGAGAGGAGGGTAAATCTGTTATATTAAAGTAAAGGTTTTAAGATTTTCTTT
>LPNX010437499.1:0-12761 GCA_001517045.1 Pseudotsuga menziesii
ACCATTCAATAATGTGAAATTGAAAATACATAGATTTGGTATACATCCATTAATTCATACAAAGATCATATCTACTATTGCAATAAAAATCACTACCAGATCTTCCAGTAAACATCCAAATCCCTGAAAAACCAACTAGGAGTCCCAAATAAAATGCATACCATCTATATCGAGAATTATATAGCCACCAAGGGTGAACTTGAGAGTTTATATACAACCATACAACATCTAATAATTATATATAAAGAGAAACTATCAGTTCAATCAAATTTACAAGCCGGAAAAAACCATTAACTAGTGATTTAAACTCGGTAATTTCAACTGTTGAATCATAGAAGAGATATGATCATCCATGGGGGATGCACTTGCAGAGTATGCTATAGAAACAAGACATGTACAAACATATTTCAAGCTTCCCAATAAGATCATATCACAAAACAAGGGGAAAACTCCAATTTCCAAGCAATATTTCAATATTTCCTTAACGAGATTTCCAAAAACCAAGCAACTTACAACTGTAAATTTATTCCTTGATATAATCGACCATGAAGGGCTCTCTTGAAGAGTAATATACATGGAATAACCATATGCATGAACATATTTTCAAGTTTCCATCAGTATGAGATCTCAAATAGAGGTAAAAACACCAATTTACAAGCATTTAAACCATTATATCTACATCCAACCATTCATACAACTACCATGTCATCAACAAAAAATAGTTAAGCTATGGAAACTCAACCCAAGAAATTCAAATTTCAAGGAGAGTGGCTCCAGGTCACTCTACCCGAACTCAAATTCATTTATGGACACTACATCCATGAAGAAGAAATCAAATTAGTGAGGCAAGGAGTTACACAAGCCAAGAAATCTTACCAATATAGAAAATGAGGGGTTGCACAAAGAGTTATTTAAATTTTGAGGTGTCATGGCTAAAAATAGCCAACAAGGGTGGACTTGTAAAAATGGGGGTTACAAAATCAAGTGTAACCTCCAAAAAGGAGTTACAAAACCACCAAAGGGGCTCAAATGACAAGTGGGATCAATCTAAGAACTAAGGAGGGAGAAGTCACCAAGGGAGTCCCACTAAACCATGAATTATTAGTACCAACATAATATTAAATAATCAAATGTTGGGTCTGTTGTACAATGTTTGGGTGAACATCAACTGATAAAGTCACCAAAGCATAAATACTGACCAAACTCAACCAAAAAAGATCTAAAGTGCTAGGAATGTCCCTACCCCCCCTCACCTAGTGAATCTAGGCCTCTCATACTCTTTGTTGTCTCCAATGTGCTAGTTATTTTCATTAATTAATTATTTAGAAATAATAGTAATATCTATAGGTCCTTAAAGACTCTTGTTTCGACACCTCGTGCAACAATAATAATAACAATTATTGCATATGTATGAGCTTAATATACAAGGCATTACCTTAGTATCATTTATTATAATCATTAATGCAGTTGTCTTAATTTGTTTATAAAAGAGTATGCAAATTGATCCTACTAATATTTCAAAATGTAATGGGTATAAGACTTATACTCAAAGGAGACTTTACATCCAATATTGGAAGATCTAGCTGATTTACTATTTAGGACCCTTTCTAACTTTTACATAGGTCAATTAACATAAGTTTATCTACCATTTAAGCATAATTATTCAAAAAGAACATTTGATTTATGTAACCCATTCACCTTAAATTAGGTACTATAAAAAAAGTGGTGTAAATACAATCTATTTTATACGGTCCTTGCCTAAGGATGGGAGGGACTCTTGTAATCGACTTCTCACCATTTTCATTAATTTAGGAACATAAATTTATGCAACGCATGCTTAAGTTTTCATGCTTAAGTTTTCATTCAAGTATTTATAATACCGCTCTTTCAACCAATTATTATAGCCTAGGTTTTACATTGTGCATTTTTTTATACCAATTATATGAATAGAGTGTCTTCTTCCCCAATCAAACATTTGAAGGTCTTATTTTGCCTCTTTTCGAGGTGAGCTCAATGTTTTGCTATGATTTGGTTGTGTAATATTATGGAACTAAATCGAAGTAGAATGATGCTAGATCAATGCTAGCATTACTTTGCTAGCAGTTCATATTTATAAGATCAAGTATAGCATTCATTTTTAGATTTGTTGTTTGTAGTGCATGTACTACACATGTCTTGTTCGTAGCATTATTTTTCCACACTTGGCATGAGTTCAACGAGCCAAATCTCTAACTTTTCATCCATGGTGTTGTCTCCACTTCATGCATGGTTTTGTCTCTTTTCTTGAGCTATAAGGCTCAAAGTTTAGTTGGTGTAGAATTTTTTTCTATTTTATGTTACCGAGGAGCAGATATAACGGAGGATGTCCTCTTATTTTCTCTAGTAGTGCTGCAAAACTCCACCTAGATTACAAGATCATAGAAAAGCATGATCAAGGCGACCTTAAGAGAATACAGAACACATTATTTTAACCTCTATTAAAATTCCTCTAGTTCATTATTCCTTACTAGTTGCATGTTAAATATCAAAATGAATATGAACATGCTAGTATCGTACAATAGAAATATTGAATGGTTCTAATATATGAGAAATATAAGATTATCAACTTCTTTAAGACAATTATATTAGTCTTAGCATCAACAGGCTCAGTACTTCAGTATTGATTGCCAACTTTGAAAAAACCATGCTACAATATGAAATTTTCTACTTTCCTAGATGTAATCAAGGATAAGACACGATTGGAAAAAAAAATTGGATGTCCTAATGATGGTTGTTATTTCTATGTCATACAAGCAGATGGTGCTACTACTATACATAGCAGAGTGAAGAAGATTCCATCCCCTTGGTAAGAGAAATTTCAAGGTCTGTCAAAAGAATAATAGATTATACATAACAGATTGAAGGAGATTTCATCCCCTTGGTCAAGAGAAATTTAAAGGTCTGTCAAAAGAATAATAGAGAAAGAAACAACTAACAAGTGTATGATTACATTAGCAAGCCATTCTTCATATAAAATAAAATGCATAATTACATTAGCAAGCCAATCTTCATATAAAATAAAATCTTGAAAAGTAGAATAAAACGCAAAATTGCAACAACATGCAAGCAAACTATTGTACTAAAGTAATCATAAAATCATTGACTGAAATCAACAAATAAGAAAAGAAATACTAATATGTACATTCTATCCTCTTTAATTAGGGGTAAGCTAATTGAAATACCACTTGAGATGTTGGCTATTCCTTGGAAGGAGGTGCTTGTTTCCTTCCGTGTCTTGGAGACACTATGTTTTGAGACCAATCTTCTCTTCCCCTTGATTTGGAAATCCTTGTCATATGATGAATGTTTATTAAACCAACAATTAACAATTTTCTAATAAGCCGCAAACTTTTGTTTTTCTTCGACTCGTTCCTCCTCCAACGTGAACAGAACGTCAATTCGATTTTGGATGGTTGAGGAATTTTCACCGCATCACATCCACAGTGTAGCCAATATAGTAGGTTAGAAGAGGAAACAAAGGGGAGATCAAATTTTTTTCATTGAACTATTGTAGAAGTACAATAAAAAGCAAAAGAATATCTTCTTTGCTGAATAATCTAATGTCCATCCAATATTCACTTTATAAAAATTCTGCTCGAAACCTTAAAGCCAAGCAAAAATTCTCTCCCATACCATAGAATCGACTGACAAATGCAGTCTTGGCTCAATCAATAAATCACTACTATAAAGAAAAAGCCCGTCATGATACAATAAAGAGAAGTTATACAACAAGAGGAAACAAAGGGAAGATCAAATTATGTTCATTGAACTATTGTAGAAGTACACAATAAAAAGAATATCTTCTTTGCTAAGTAATCCAAAGTCCATCCAATATTCACTTTATATAAATTCTGCCGGAAACCTTAAAGCCAAAAAAAAACATCTCTCCCATACCACAGAATCGACTGACAATGCAGTCTTTTGCTCAGTCAATAAATCACTACTATAAAGAAAAAGTCCAGCATGATACCATAAAGAAAAGTTACTCAACAGAAGGTGTTTTGGGATAAGGATAATCAGTGCGGGATACAAGTACCCGTTCCATAAATAAATGTCACGAAAGATGAGAGCCATCACGCTCGAACTCGCAACTCTGAGGTTTCTGATTGATTGACTAAACTTGAACCAGGAATAGCCAGTCCCAGGGAACCAAGCCATCCCAAACCATGTGAAGCTTTCTGCCAAGCTCTCCACCACCATTTTTACCCTCTTGGTTACTGTAATAACCTGTTGGCTTGTTGCTTGCAACCCAAGCAACTATCAGGACAATCAGTTAAAAGAAACATTGACGTCTTCTCCAAGCTTCACATCCAGCCGCACATCCAGGACCCCAAAGAGGTACACTTTAAACCCTGGAACCGTAGACGATATCACTTGAACCTGGATTGGAAAAGCACACATGATTTCTCTTCATGTCCTATGAACAAACTCTACATGAAGCATTGTAAATTAAAACAAGAACTATAATGGACTGTGTCCATACTTCTTCCAAACTCTATTCAGTTGTCCTGTGTCTAATTCTTTAAATAAGAATAATTAACTGTGCTAAGCATTCAATATTAACAATAGAAATAGGAATACTATTAAATTAAATTTAGATGAATGTGGTAACTAAAACATGGTAATAAAAGACTATTAGATGAATGTGTATTTGTACTCTTTACTGCATTGTTAAACTGAATAGTACTTTATTATAATGAAACTATGCACCTACCAATAAGCTTTCCATTTAGCAATGTAGTATCGTTAAAACAATATGTTAAATAATGTACTCAAAAGGTGATAGTATCAATGCAATATAAAACTATGTATTAGTAATTTATTATATATGTCAATATGTCAAATATATACGTCTCATCATATTTCAAACAAATTTATTTTATTAACATACTTGTTTCTAATATAAATTTCATGTCATTATTCTTACACTTATACATATTCTTCGCAAGTTGTTCGCAGCTTTGACTGTGTGTATTGATCCCACAAAAGTCCAGTTTTGGGTTCTTCCATTTAAGAGAATACATCCAGCTTTGGATTCTCAACGCGTTCACAAAGCTAAACAAGAAGTAATTCCCTTAACATATGCAATTACAAGTGCGGCTTCAAGAAGTAATTCCCTTCCCTTCTAGAAAGTGGGATAATTTCATTTCTTATAGTCAAGATAAAATAGATATCATATCGACTACCCACTTCTTTGGCTATATAATCAAACACGTCTCATACAAATTTCTCATTACATAGAAGCAAAGTTCTTTTTTTGTGTAAGTAAGGAGTTAGTTAAACTTTACAATATTGGTATTTTTTTTCAAAAATTTTGATTTAAAATTGTAGTTTCAGTTTGTTGAAATTTCATAAATAAATTATGAAGAAAAAGAAGTTGTCTAAAAAATGTAATTTTAGCAAAAATACCCGACAAAAATTCTAATGGTCTACAGTTTAGCTGACTTCTGCAAAAGGTAGCACCAATCTTAGTAATATGGAAGTTCATCTTCGTGTTATGAGAACGAATGTTTTTATTCTATGGTTTCCTCTTGCCGTTTGGATCTTCCGTGGAGACGTAGCAGATATTGCTACAGAAGATTTCTTCAATAAAATTTTATTAGGTGCTTCTGATACAGTGACTTCATTACTTCGGCCAATGAATTCTCTGGCTTTGGCACAACGGGGACCTCCTGGACCTCCTAGAGAAATTGTTGCTTTCATCACAAACGTTGAACACGAGACTGGTAACTCGTTGCAATACTTAGTCGTGATCTCTAATAATTTATGAGAAAAGCGTGGACTCCAATACCCGCGATCTCAACTAGTATCAGATTCAGTGAATTGATTACAGGTTTCCATTTTTTGTTTTTAAGCATCCCTGGCTGAGATTTAATCTTCATTTTTTGGTATTTAACTTATATCCCTTCTTCATCAAATGTTAGTGAAGTGGAAAAGAGTGGAGCAATGTCAATGGGAATATATTTGTGTTTTATGGTAAAACCTCATGACTTAGTCAAACAATGAATCCACTTAGCCGTTTCTTATTAGTCCCTACCAGGACGGTATGAATTGGTTTGTCGTCATTTCTAATAACTTGGCACTCAAATTAAAATTTGAAGAACTGGTTTATCAACCAATAAATTAAATCGACTTCTTATTTGGCCTTTTCCCAAGGGAGACAAGTTTTCACAAGCATATATGTTCTACGTTTTTGGTTTGATAGTGTTTCAATTGAACTAATGCTATGAGGCATCTTAGCACTAGTTTTAAACATTTAATGTTTTGCTTATTGTCTTTTATTGTCTTTCTTTGTAATCGTCTTTCTTTGTGATCGCCTCTTGGCACACCATCACCTCACTGCCTATCTTGGCACTTCACTGCCTCATTGCCAGCCTTGATGTGCCCACCTTGATGTGATGTGCCAAATGTATCTCAACAATTTGCCTCTTGTATCCGTGCCATGCACAAAACCTTACATCTGTCAAGACTAAGCTCTCTACTTTGTTGAATTGTCCAAAAACTTTGCGGCCAAATTCTCCGAGAAATCTAAACAAGGAAGCCATGCAAGGAAGAAAACTCATCTTTCATCGTGGCAATATGATCATGCATAGTAGTTTTCTGACATACTTGATTCGCCACGGCAATGTGCTGAGGTAGACATAACAAAGTACCACATACTCAATATCAATGCTTTCCTTATCCAGTCATATTACTTCTCTGTGGAAGTAAGCGTTACAATAGGCGCAGAGGGTTTGAAATATTAACAAAAGTTGCAAATGTTCTTACTTGAGAGGGTTTGAAATCTTAAAAAATGTTGCAAATGTTCTTACCTGGTGTTAACCTATCTCAAGGTGCGTCGATGCGCTTTTGTTGGTGCTCAAAAGGTGAGTCCCTTTTGCTGGTGCTCTAAAGGTGAGTCTCATCTGTTCATCCTCTTCATGTACTTGTACTCATTCATTTTCCTCTACAAAATCATTTTTCTAATATGAAGCACTTGTTTAAACAACTGTTTTGAAGCCTGCAACAACATCACAGCTATTCGAAGAAGCAGCTAATCTCAAGCAGTCACTCTCTTTAAATTCTCAAGCAAACACTCTCAACATGAGTGCTTTAAATTCTACCTAATTCTAAGGAGGAACCCTAGAACAATCTAACCTATGAAAAAATTACTTACCAATGACTCCTATCGAGAACCTTACAAAACATCTGATGTAGTTCAAAGCTTGTCTGTTGTATAGGTAAGTTGAGCAGCCTTTATTGAGGCTTGAGGGATAGCTGCATACAACTGGTCAAGTGCACTAGTTAAGGACTCATGCTGCAATGTGAGTGCATTCCTCCTGGTTAACTATGTGTACCATTACTTAGAGTCGAGCCGAATACTTGAAATTTGCACTGCAATTGCTTCTGGGTTAGCCAAAACTTTGTCTACCCTTGGTTCAAGTGGTGGTGCTCGCTTTTCACATATACAATCTCGTAAGAGCTTGACATAGAAGTTTTCCTCCAGTGTTGGGAAATCAGCCGCTTCTCTCTTGGATAAGGAGCTCGAACTCGATGAGAATGTATGTCTTTCACTTTGGAGGCAAAGTTATCCCAAGAAATATGTCCCTCATCAATTTCATCTATCAATTTGATCAGATTTTCCCTATTGACAGAAGAAACTACAGAAATTAGAGATGTTGTTTAGATTTATATTGTTGTATAGCATGAAAAAATTATTATAAAAATAATTATCTCCATCAAAGAAAAATATCAATCGTCTCGTTTATAGGCTGATAATTACAATGGGTAAACACTAAACTCTTACCTTCTAGGATTTATAGTTTTCCTGAAACATTCAAACCGTCTATGCCCTTGAACATCTTTTTCCATGTTTCCATCATAAGTATAAAAAAAACATCACTCTCTAGCGCCAAAATATATTCTAATGCGACAAGTCTGTTCTGATAGTTTTTGAAAGGCTCAAGTTCCTCTTTTGTAGCAAGAGTTAATGTGAAAATACATTTGGAAATTCATTTAGGAGAGCTCTCATGCTGCCATTGCATCATGCTTCTTCGTTAATGATTGTTCTCGTTTCTGAATTCCTTTTATAAACAAATTTTGTTGCCTTATAATAGACTTGACATATATGCAATCATATGAAATCAAATTAAAAAAAATTAATCAGCCAACATGCTAATACAGGCTCATTGCTGAGAGTTGAGTATTGGACCTTAGGATACTAAAATCTAATGGTCAGCAGCAAATTGCTGCTCTATGGTAGACTGATTAATTGTTGCCAAAAAACTACGGATATTCCCAATGAACTGAGCCGACACCCGAGGACATTATAGTTAATTAATAGCCAGCACTATAGTGAGATGCGTGGTTTACCTGTTGTTTTTGGAGCCTGATCTTCTAGATCCAGATCCAGGTGTACTGTACACTCATTCCCCCTGTCTTGGGGTTGGGATGTGTGCTGACCAACAGTTTTGCAGACCCATGGTATTGGGATAACCATAGTATTTTCCCATGGTATTTCCCCTATAAAAGAAATCATTGTAACACAACCATGTATGGTATTATTTTGTATTGTAAACAATCTCTATGATTGTGTGGGAGAGACTGTGAGAGCGTGAAGAGGAAGTGCAGCGGTTTTGCTGTAGGCTGTATCCCTTCATCTTTTTTGACTGTAATAAAAGGACTAGTAATTTGTTTGTGGACATAGCCCATCATTTGGGTGAACCACGTTATATTTGTGTCTCTCTGTAATGTGTTTATTGTGTTTTGCATCTTGTTTAATGACTTAACTATATATGTGTTATTGCTCTGCAGTCCTGTTTTCTAACATTACTAGTCCTGCGTTCAATTCGAACCTCGAATATCTTTTCATTTCGAACCTAACGCGACCCTTATGAAATTCGATAACATTTGGTTGTTGTAAATGTCACCAACGATAGAAGCCATACCTTTCCAAGTTGCAAATTTTGATAGAGGATACTGTGAAACCACTTGCTTCTCCTTTTCCCTATCGAGTTACAAATGTTGATGAATGATATTGTGAATCCACCTGCTTTTACAAATGTTGATGAACAATATTGTGAAGCCACCTACTTTTGCTTTTCCGTGCCAAGTTACAAATGTTGATGGACGAGACCGTGAAACCACTTGCTTTTCTAATTGTCTTATGAATTAACCAACTGTTGTCTTTTTGAAAGAGACTATGGACACATGTACTCCATGCGGTTTTGGTAAGGTCAGCAAGTTGGTTAAGCCACTATGATCAATTCCAAGATGTTAAGGACCATTGTAGACTGTCATGTAACAATGGAATTACCACACAATAATGGATTTCGAAAGACATTTAACCAATATTAATATTCTACTAGAGAGAAATTAAATTAGTAGAGATATTCAATTTTGTATTAGAGAATATTTGATTGGGTTGAACTATTACATAAACACTGCAGAATCATTTCGTTGTACAATCACTTTTCAACTTTTGCTAAGTATAAACTTGACTGACTCCAGTCAAAGAGCCTAACAAAATTTGAGATCTTTTGAAGTTATATATGACATCGATGCGCTTTGCCTGATATTCATCCAGTTCACTACTATTCATATCAGTTGGTTGATCTGAAGAATCAAGTTTAACTAAGTCATCCTTTAATATCTCTCTATTTGAAGTATCTGACGTAATTGCTTTCCCATTCCAAAAGTCTTTGTTGGAGGAATTGTCAATAAATTTGGTCAGTTTGTATGGTCCACTGTGAGAGCTTCCATATACTTGCACAGTCAGTTTTCTTCTTCCAGGGCAGCCAAGTTTTATGTAATTATCAAAAATAAAAAACATGTCTTGCTTAGTCAATTTCCTTAATTCAGCAACCTGTTTCAAAAAGAAATACACAAATTGTCCAGAAGTAAAATGTTAGACCAAAATTGTTACATATTAAGAAGAACTTCAACAAATTGATCCTCTCTAGACTCTTATAGTAGTGCCAACATGATACGTTTGATCCAACTTAATTGATGAAGCCAAGACTAGGATCACGAGTGAATTGTATACCTCCATCTCTTTCCTGTCAAACTTTAGGGTTCCTAGCTCAATTTCACTCCAGTAAAAGCTTGATTTTTCTTGCAAGTTTTTGTGTTTCTCAAGTTTATTATTAATCGAAGCATCCACGTTTGTCTGAGATATGACTGAAGTTAGTCCTAGAAATTTGGGATAAATGGTTCAAACAGAAAGAAAAATTATATGTGAATTATATTCACTAAACCATCTTATTAAATGCCATAGGAATTAACAAAATATATTAAAATGGAAAGTGTACATATATCAAAACAGGAAAAGAAATCATTTACAAAATATATTGAATAAATTTAAGTACCCAACAAAAGATCAAAAAATTTAAAATCTTTACGTCGAAATTTAAAACATGCACTACAAAATAACGTATTTGTGCTACATCTGATTTCTATTCACTAAGATGTAGAATTGAACACCATTCCTGGAACACGATATCCTTTCTATTTACTTCTCGGGATTTAGTGCTACAACATATCTGCTATGTAAGTTAAAAGACAACTAAGTTTAGCTATTACATAGCACTATGTAAAAATATTTCATCATCCTGCTAACCAATAATGAAGTGCTAAGAGCAATATTTCAGATCAAAAGGAAACAGAGAATATACAGTTCAATTACTAATTAATAGTCTACATGAGGATTACAGAGAATATATAGTTCATGTTGCATGAGGCTTACAATTGTTAATTTCATATGACAAGGATTTGCATCATGGTATAGACAGGACTTTGATGGATCGAGGGTAATGTTATTGGGTTGATGTAGTATCAATACAAATAGCCAAGTATCAATACATCATAGCCAATAATCTTTTCCATCGTTCAATCAATTGCATAAGGAATTTTTTTCAATCATTCAATTAAATATTGTATAAGGTAGGGATTTGCTGCTTTTAGCAGCTCTTCTTGTTCAAACAATGAATCCATCAATCTACTAAATTTGTGTAGTGTTAGATAACCGATTATTTGTTAGCAAAAATAAAAATGATAAAAGTGATAATGAATGTAAGTATAAGATAAAAATCATTAAATATTATACCTTAAAGAACAAGATTTTTTAAACCAGCATAGATCCAAATCCTAGGCTCTATCAAGGGCCGTATTGATTTGATTTAAACCAAAAAACACATCGTTTTATTTAAGGTCTACATATATTATTTTTATTATTAATACTTAATATTATTTATGGTGGACATATAATATTTTTATTATTAATATTTAATATTATTTATGGCCTACATATAATAATTTTTATTATTTTTTATTTTGTTAGGAATGAATATTACAACAGCTCCCCCATACATGGTTTTAAAACCATGTGCAAGGCCTTCCTAAAACAATGGGTTATTTAGGAGGCCCTGCACATGGTATTAAAACCATTTGCAAGGCCGTCCTAAACCATGTACAATAAAACCATGGGTTGTTTAGGAGGCCTTGCACATGTTTTTAAAACCATTTGCATGGCCCTCCTAAACCATGTACAATAAAACCATAAGTTGTTTAGGACAAGGACACCATTTTTTTGCGGATAATTTAATTTTTTATTATTTATTATTTTGTTAGGTAGGAACATTACAACACCTTCCTCATATTGTGTTGTTTTTGTGATGGACATTTTTTTTGTGGATAATTAAATTTTTTATTTTTTATTGTTTTGTTAGCTAGGAACATTACAACATATCCCCCATATTACGTTGTTTTTGTGGCTGACATTTATTTTTGCGGGTAATTAAAATTTTATTTTTTATTATTTTGTTTGTAAAAAACTCTTACAACATAATATGGACAAACATTACAAGATCTTTCACATAATGTTACAAGATCTTCCTCATGCTGAGCTGTAGAGCACCTCTCAACGCAATAACTGGATTTGTTAAATGCTTGTCATTTACGTTTACCTTAAATCTATAAACAAATCTATTGTTCTGGAACTATTAGCAAATAAGTATTCAAATATTATGGAGCAAACTAATCAGAATAAGGTCAAAATACGAACGAAGAGATATAAATAACTAGCCAAAACTAAAACTTGTGCATGACTAATAAATACTTTAAAGAATTTTTAAAAACTAATTGCATGATTATCTAAACACATGGGGCAAGGACTTGTTGCTTTGAAGCTTCCCTTGTTTCCATTATGATTCAATTTATTGCACCGAGAGAAGTGAGGTGTTCTTCAGCTCAATATGGGGGAGATCCTGTCACGTTATCCTTGCCGACATAAATAAAAATATTAAAAAATTAAAAATTAAAAATATAATTATTATAGACTTAAATTAAAAAAAAATACATGGATCCATTTAAAACCTACCTACAAAAGGGATCCAAATGATAAAAAAAAATGTACACTTCAAAAAATTGGATTCCTCTCGGTGCTTGATAGATCTGAGTTTTAAATGGATCTATACTAGTAGTAAATAATTCTTTGCTCTCAAGTAATTATGACATGCACATCTAGTAGTAAACTATATATATATAATTCATTTTCTAGATTATTCATTCTTAATAATACTTCATTTATTTTTAAATCGTGAAGTGTTTGATTCCGGAAATTGTAAATAATTACATCTAACTCTTCATAGGATATTTTGTTAGCCTTCCATTATCACAATATTACATTTCGACCTAGAACAACTTGTGAAATCTTTATATATGTTAAAAATGAAAACATTAACAAG
>LPNX010437522.1:0-18789 GCA_001517045.1 Pseudotsuga menziesii
TTATCCTCTCTATTTAAGTCCAATTTATGTTTGTGACATGTTTACCTTTTGTGAGTCAATTATTGATTCACAAATATTTCACATATGCTTATGGGTTGTAGGGTGGAGTATTGGGTTATAGGTAAAAAAAATATTGGAGTATTGAGTATTTCCAGATTTTTATTATATAGTTTAAAAAAAAATATCAATATTTTTAATACTCCTCTTATTGTCAAATTACTTTTTTACTTCTATAGTTCTGACAACTCTGAAATCCCAACTTTGACATCCCAGTTCTGACAACCAGTCTGCTTTACGACGAAAAATACATAGCATGCTGTAGAGTATTAAATGCTGCTGCAGCAGCTTTGTAGGTCGTTAGATCTTAACAGTTTGAGATCCAATGGTCTATATTGCTGCTGCGACAACATTTAATACTTTGCAGCATACCAAATATTTTTCGCCCTGCTTTACATCATTGACGTCTGGTTCACCTTAGAGCTGCCCTATGGAGCCATCTGACAATTCTGTTTTGACATCCCAGTTCTGACAACCACTCTGCTTTACATCTTTGAAGTCTGGTTTACCTTCCAGCTGCCCTATGAGGCCATCTGTTATTGCATGCATTTCTCTGGCATGCATTGGGGGCCTTCTTATTGTCAAATTACCTTTTTACTTCTATATACCCAGTTCTGACAACCGCTCTGCCTTACATCTTTGAAGTCTGGTGCACCTTCGAGCTGCCCTATGGGGCCATCTGATATTGCATGCATTTCTCTGGCATGCATCAGGAGCCCGCATATTCGTATGCATCTGTTTGGCATGCATGGGGAGCCCAGATATTTGCATGCATCGGGAGCCTAGATATTGGTATGCGGGTTGTCTAAGCAGGGGACGTTTTTACTTCTTTTTTCGGCTGGTTTTTACTAGTTTTTCACCGAATTTTTAAAACTTTAAAAAACAATGCTAAATCTTATAGTGTGTAGGTGTTGGGGTTTTTGTGTCACTTGATTTCATTTCCGAGCTTAAAACTTTCCAACAAACAACATAAATTATAGATTTTATGGATTAAATTCACCAGATTCTGATAGAAAATCTATTTGAAAAGTCAAAAAGTCCCTTGTTAGATAGCTCCATTTGTATGCATATGTCTCGCAATTGCATGTCCTCTCGCTGTAACACAAACAATTGATCGCGTATAATGTCTTCTAACTGTAACATACAACAAATTGGATATAAAATGTAGTTGTGCTTCATCTAAACTTGGTTCGATTCCTATTCATTCAAACCCTTCGTTGCTCTAGCCCATGAGCTCTGAGCTAGTCTGTGTGAGAGAAATCCTATGCATTTTAAGTCCCAACAACGTTCCTGTAGTTTTTCTATATCTGTTATATAAACAACAAACTAGACTCGAGGCTTTTCACGCTTTAGTTATGAATTGGTTACAACAATGATTATAAAGACTCGAAATGCAGGTGGAGTTTATAATGAAAATGCCAATTTCAACCCATTTGAACAAGTAAAAATGCTTTTGATACCATATTTGAGTTGGATGATTCCACACTTGGTGGTAGAAATGTGGATACAGACCATTATAGGGACTTACAGCTTACAAACTCTCGAAAAACCGTCATTTAATATACAAGAATTCATCAGTGTAGCTTCCATTCTTATGTTATTTTGGTGAGCAAAAATTGGCACTGAATTTCCCAACTCACATGCAGAAAACTTGAAACAATTTTCCAGATTAGAAAAAAAAATAGAAACACTATCAAGCTGGATTGTTTGCCATAGAACCTCAATTTATGAAGAATTTGTTACGCTGTACAGGATCTGTGTACTACATATTACGTTGTACGGTATCTGATATTATGTTGTATAGGGAATATGAGATTCAAGGTAGCGGTGACAAGTTATAAGGATACATTTAACTTCTAGCAATGAATCAATAGTAGGTACTTTCTTAACTCTTCTAATATCAAATTCTACTAATTTCTTCATTGCTAATTCCTTTCTATGAGTGTGGAGGGACTTCTTAGCGTGTTCTAGTTTTAAATTTTATGTCATATATTAGGGCTTCTATCAAAATAATTTGGAGGTGGCCTAGATGCATGAGAGACACGAGATGTAATGTCCAAAACAAGTTATTGAGGTGGAGATTCAAGACTTGGTGAATTCCTACATCAAAGTCCAAATTCCATTAAAGTGAAATGACATATTTAACCATTATAAAAGTAGAACCATCATATTCATGTAGAAAATTCAAGCGTGGGACCATCATTTTCAAGAAGACAAATCGATGGGAAAACCATATAGCTTCCACCTTAATCTTCTTCAAGTTTACAAAGGGAATTTTCAAATAGAATAATTTGACTCGTTCATTGAATTTTGGTTTGCAATTCATGCCAACTATTTAATTCAATATGGTCACTTTTTAGAGGGATCGAGATTTGTATACTATTCTGTGATGGAGGCTCTAAACAAATATAGTTTAATAGATACATGTTTTGCGCTTTTTGCTTTTCATACGTTGTTTCTCTATTCGCTCTGCTTCGTTGTTTTCACTTCTGGATTTTTAACATCTTCATATGTTGGATGAACATAGATATGAGAATCCGATTGTGAGAGTGGAGAGTAAAGGTTTGAGAACATAAGTTTTTGAAGAATGCAAATATGAGACCATAGATTTAAAATTGCATGTCAAGGAGGGGAGTGCGATCTGTGAATAGAGATGTGAGAATGCCGATATGAGAGCATAATCCTTAGCTAAGAGCAGAGAGGAGATATGAGAATGTAGAGATGAGGGTCGATAACTATAAGGAATTGAGGGTTAGGGTTTATGGAAAAACCTTTGGTGATAGCGAGGTGGAGGATGGTGGTGTTTATAAAGGTTTGAAGGACTCTGGTGGCTCTCGACAATTTTCCCTCTCAACAATCAACTAAACGTTGTTTTGGAATTAGGGATGGAGCCAGGACGCTTGAACTTCCTTTCGATTGGGTTTTGAAGGGCATTGAGCTATGGTGGGATAGGTGTTTATACGGATACTTTTGTAGTAGAAATCCCCTTTTCAAGGATGAGGCTCTAGCTAGCTGACGTCTGGGGTTTCCGGTTTGGTAGAGTGAAAATTTCTAATATGAATCAAGGGTTTTTCTCTTTCATTTTTAAGAGTTTGGTGGATCGGGATATGACCTTGTAGAAAGGGCTTTGGTGTTTTGAGGATGTGGGTTTAGTTTTTATTCCTTAGACACAACACTTCAAATTTTTGGTGGCCTTTCGATATTTGCAACTCCTGTGGGACCATATGGTGGGTCTTCCTCCTCACTTTATTTGTGAGAACATTATGCATTCAATTGGGGATTCCATTGGTGTTTTCCACAGGGTTCCTCTATATACCCTTGACAAAGTTGGAGTGCCTCACATTCTTGTGCTCATCAAGACTAATGGGGATCTTCTAGATTGTATCTCCTTGAAGTGTGGGGGTTATTTGTGGTTGGTTGATCTCGATTATGAAAAAATCCCCTTTTGCTACTGTTTTTACACCCTACGGGGCATAATTTTGTGTGATTTCAGGGTTGTTTCTTACAAGAAGTAGAGGCATGTTCTAATTTTGAATCCCCAAACACATTTGGTTGCTTATGAGGAGGTGGGTGTGATATCAAGTTTTTTGAACTACCAAGGAGATTTATGGTGTTGGTTTTTCTACTAGTGTTTGTCCAGTTGATCCGTGTTTGAGTCAGGTTTTCTTGGCACATGAGTGGGTGCCCTTGGCTAAGGAAGAAACTATGTAAATGCTTATCCTTGGTGTCAATGCTTTGGTGGTTGATGGGTTGGGAAACCTCTCATAGACCATCTCTCGCATCCTTTATTTCTAGAGGTTTCCTAGACCATGGTGTCTCTTGGACATAGTCCAATGGTTCGATACAAAGACAAGGTGATTTTTGTGAGATGAGCTTCATCTATTCCTTCTACGATGATAACATGGGGTTCTCCGGTGGTTGCTTTGGGGCTTTGAAGTGAGGCCATAGATGTGGGGTGTTTGGTGAACATCGATGGTGAGTTGTTGATGGATTAGGTGTAAAGAAGATCCACCTCATAGTTAGTTGAAGATTCTTTTCATTTTGTTCAATATTTTTTGAGTGTATAGGAGTTATTGCCATCCCTTACATCCTTTAGGGATATGTTGATCACACATCCATATCATAATTTGTTCGGTTCTCTTGCTGGTGTATCCCCTTCTATGGGAGGTGGTGTGGTTGTTGTGGGTGGCATCAACTTCTTACCTTCTCTTTCTGATCTTGTTGTGTTCCCTCATTTGTATGTAGTTTCGATTGGGGCTCTTACCAATTCAAGACATCCTCGTGGTGGTAAGCGTAAGTATTCAAATCCTTTGGCTGATTCCCCTCCAAGATAACTAATTCAAGGGGAGTGGTTGTTGGCCTTCTGGCATCTCTTTGACCTAGGTTCAATCCCTTCTCTCCTACGTACAACAAATACCAAGATATCGGCTCGAGCAAAGCCCATTCGGCAACACCTGTGAAGCAGATGCAGTCTCACACGAGATATCTTTCTATGGGTAACTACCATAACCATATTTCTAAGATTGGGTGGGGGATTTCACATCCCTTGGCATTTTACCAAGGTGCTCAATAGACTCCTATGGATGGATTATTTATGCTTACTATGCATAGATAGGTTGCGAGACACTTCCTTCTCTGTAAATAATATAACAAGAACCACAGTGAAACCTAGATACATTCAACTCATAACAATGCGACTGATATACATTAACTTATTCATAAGCATTCACAACAACATATACACATGCGACTTAAACACACTCAACATTCACACATATAACACAAAATATAACATGGAAACCTATCCAGGAAAAACCACAAAGGCGCTCTTCATTTGACATGAGAAATATATGGCACCTTTGGTCTGTGCACTAAGCCGCAGACCATGTTCTAGATCTTCCTTGATTATCTTTACAAACTTCTCTCTCCTATCATGCTCTCTGATCTTCTATCTCTAGTATTTCTCTACTTGACTCTACTACTGATCCGCACTGAATCTCGATCGGCTCGGTCTCTTCTACACTATTGCGCACTCAGCTGCAGATTCTCGACTCAATGCACGTAGCAAAAACTAACAAACAATACAATTAGAGCATCACAACACTAAAGAGGCTCAAGATCCTAACCCCTATGCACTTAGCTACAGGTTCTTCAACTCTTCTCTACAACTCAATGACTCAACAAACTAACGACACTACAAATCAGACTGTCACTAAATGACCAAACGCTACTGAGACTAACATCAAAAGATCCTTTGGAGGCTAGCCCACATACATCTTTGGTTCCTCCTTTTATAGTTTCCTACATGTCGCTTTCAGTCAACTTGATACAATTGGCCAATATGATGTCTTTCCTACTTTATCGACACATGACAATAGGCACTAACGACCTAACTTACAAAGATCCTTTCATATGTGCGGCTCCCGCTGACTCTAGCTCACTTCGTACCCACAATATTTTTGAGCTATCACTTTCTAGTCGTTGCACCACTACACGTCTTCTGACATGGTTAGCTTCGTCGCATCCTTCCTTGTGCATAAAATATCATCTTGTAACATCATTGCATGATAAAAGCCTCCCAAAATGCCCATATATAATGAGCGACATCTTATAATAGTGGAGGTACCGGATCAATCTCTATGATGGCATCTTTGTTAATTTCCCAAATAGTAAAATATCCTCCCTTGCATATTATGCACATAATGTTTATGGCATAAAAGTTTATGGTTGTACTCATTGCATTCCATGTATTGAGACTTGTATTGAGTTCAGAGTTAATGTTATATCACATATTGATTTGAAGTTGTATAAATATTTTTTATTTCGAAGATGGTAAAATCTATCAAAATTTAGTTCTCAAATTACAAGTGAGGAGAACTATTATTGGCTATTAGTTGGAAATGTGGGTTGACTCACCACCATTGTCCAAGAAAAAAACACACCACTTGAAATAACTTGTTGGTGGTCCGTAAGGGGGTAGAATTCCACTCTTGTTAGATGCCTCCGAGTCTTGGGTTGCTAACCTATTTCCTTATATTAGAGGAATACGAGTTCTTAGCCAATCATAAGTAAGTTTAAATCTTACTCTAAAATAGAAAATATGGTTTTAGTCTTAATAGTCTCCCCAAGATACTTGATATTTTTTGTTCTCCATCATCATCAAGTCTAAATAAAGATCACATAGTGTCAAATATTCATCAAAATTTAACTCCATATATAAAATCAAAATACTATAAGTAATTACAACTTTACACTGATACCGGAATAAATACAATAATGCAGCACAATGCTTCGACTCTCTCATTTACTCGTTAAAAATTGTATATTTTACTTAAAAATTGTGTTTTTTTATAGAAGAAATCATACCCATCATTACATAAGAAATATGCCCTTTATTGTGTTTGAAATAAACTAATTTCCTTCCTAAAGTGATATTCCTTTATGTGTTGAAACAATGCACCTTACTCGTTGATGGAAACATGCACCAAGTGGGTTGAAGTGGTAGCCCACATTAGATGATAGAAAACATCATTTTAGTTGATTAAACATGTGTTAGATTTAACCCAATGATCAGATTGGTAAAGGAACAAAGGAACGCCATATTGAAGATTAAGTTTTTGGAGCATAAAACCCCTTTTTGTAATGAAACACCGATGTACAAGTAAATATGACACAAAGATCACTCAAATTCGGTAAGCCCAGAGGGATAATCAATTATTGCAAATGAACACAAAAATAGTTATGATATGTGGAACTATTATTTTATTAAAGTCAATCCAAAACAAAAAACAAAAAACCCCCCTCGATATACAACCATATAACATATACAATTTCATAAGGAGATAGCTCAAACCCCTTGAACATATTGGTTCAAATTTCATTATTTTTGCCAAAATATTAAATGAATTCCACTTTATATCTCTTACAATCAACTTTATAATAAAATTAAACAAATGGTTTCCCATCAAGCATGAAGGAGGTTACAAAAAATCAAATTCCTCCTTCCTCTTAGAAATATTGTAAAATAAAATTCAAATTTAAAAAGAGGCCTTTGCATCAAGGTTACTTTGCAAAATAGTGATAATAATAAAGTATTATTACATGTAAATTTAAAGAGAAGTTCTGATGCAATAAAGAATTAAATGATATCAAAAAATTAAGATATTTTAAGGAGGTAATCAACATTGATAGAGAAGATCAAAGGTACATCTTTGTTTTAACTAGCACACAGAAGAAAATCAATTTTGCTCAATAAGAATAAAATCTCGCAAGCTCCATAGTGAAACAAGGCGTTGAACAGTTGTTAAAACATGATGGACGAAAGAATTTGTCATCTCCGTGACACTAAAATGGTTGAAGATGAAAATCACTTTCTCTTAGAATGTCCTATTTACAACCGCATTAGATTACAATCACAAAACATTTGTTACAGTACTAACCTTCCTTTAGAACTTTTTAACTCATCACAACTATGGTGATCTAGGAATGCTTCTCTTAAAGTTTTTTTAGCACAAAATAGAAAATTCTAAAGGAAACCAAGTGACTCTTGTTATAAACACAAATAAACATTAATTATATATAAAATAAATATTAAATAATAAATGCATATAATAACAATAAGTAGAAATAAGCCATGACTCCTTATGAAGACTCACCTTATGCCTTAGTAAATATATATGGGCACATTTACCTTTGTAAATCATCAATTCAATTATTCATTGTTTAATGTTTATTATCCTTTATGGATTATTGTGGGATGTGGTATTTAAATTGGAAGTTTCATATACAAATAGTCTTAGTTCAAACCATTGATATCAGAGCCAGCCCTTTCCTCGGACCTCACTGATCCTCAGCTTGTAGGCGTCAATCCTCAAAACTTCTTTGATATCAAAGCCAGCCCTTTCCTTAGTTCAAGCTTGTAAACGTCAATCCTCAAAACTTCTTTGATTAAGGATATTTGATCCACATCAACTTTTAGCCATTTAAATTCTCCATGTTCCTCTTTGCTCTCCCTCTTGACCATCTCTCTCCTCCTTCTCATAGATCCCTTCTCCAAATATGCTACAGAGGCCTCCATCGTCACCATTCTTCCTCACACCCTTTCTCGCTTCCCTGTATTCTCCCACTGCTTTCTCACCATCTACGTGCTCCCCATCTATGTCATTTTACACACGTCATGCCCTCGCCATCAATCTGCGCACTCCCTCTCTACTCACCTCCCTACTCTTCTCCAGTCCATGCAGGCCTCCCTCCACACTCCAACCCACACCTTCTCTCATAGACTACACCTCCTCTACGCCACCCCATTGCGCCACGCCTTACCTAGGGTTGAAAACCCTATTCCCTTCCTCTTAAAAAAAATGTTATTGTTTTTATTAATAGTATTATTATTTTAATATTTTAAACCAGAAACTCTAATCAAACTGTTGAAAAAAAAAATAATATTATAATATATTATTATCCCCAAAACTACCCTCTCTTAATATCTTTGTCCTAAATATTATTATTATTAATTTTTCAATAATAGTAATAATAATAATTATTTTAAAAATCTTATTCCCTCCCAACAAAAACTATAATTATTAAATTCAATAATAATAATAATATTTTTTTTATTAAAAATAGAAGAGAGGTGTGAAAATTAAGTTAAAAAAAAAGAGTAAAAAAACTTTAAAAAAAAAACATATTGGGAATTATTACACCTTTCGTGTTTATCCATTGTTGAAGAAAAGAAGACTTACCAAAGTATTACATAAGGTATTCCAATTCTCGTTGAAGAAAGATTCGAAGTCGTAAACCATGGATGGAAGAGATAGATTTTACTTATGAGAAAGAAAGATTTGTGAATGTTTTATCGAAAATGCCTATGATAATGCTAAAAGTTGATGGCACATTTTATGAAAGCTTTATTAACATCGCTATAAGTCCAATTAATAGAGAACATTTTATTAATGTTGATGTTGCTAATCAACTACACGTTCTAGAAGCATATATAGAGAAGAAAGAAGAAAAAGTTAAGCAACTAGACTTGTGGATCAATAGTTATAATATGACATAAGAATTCACCGTTGTAGCTATTAATGATGGTACTATTGACATAATGTTAGGTTCTAACTATCTGGACACATTGGATACACTCACCTGTAATACAGAAACGAAAGTCACAACCTTCTTTCATGAGAAGAAGAAAATAACAATAGATGACACATCAACAAGAGTTACTTCATTAAGTACAACTGGATATCTAGAAGAAGAAGTTATGTGCTTGAGCACCCTCTTGCACGACAAGGATGAGGAACTTGTGCAAATCCAATAGAGATTAGAAGATCAAGAATCGGAGAACTGCCATCATCAACAACAAATAAAAGTATTTAGAACTCTAGCAACAAAAACAACAATAAAAAATATCACAAGTTAGAGATCACTAAGATTAACAAATCGTTATTAAACAATACTGAAGAAATATTTCAACCAAAGAACCATAACAAAATTCTACTTACGAAAATAAGAAAGTTAAAAAATATGCAAAAGTAGGAATGAGACACTAAATATATTGAAGGGAAACTACTAGAGAAAGAAGAATAAAGTCAATATCTTAAGGAACAACTTAAGAATTTGAAAGAGAATGAAAAGTTGCAAGAAGAAAAATTTAGAAAGATTCAGAATAATACCAAGCTATTAGAAGACAAATTAGAAAAAAATCATAACAAGACATCAAAATCTTCAAAAGTACAAGTTACGGAAAAAAGTAACACTTACAGATCTAGTTCAGATCACCATTCAAGACGTCGTCCCAATTAAAGAAAACCATACACAAAAACAAGAGAATGCTACAAACACAATCAAGGGAAATGATGTTATAAAAACTCCCTATCGACACCCAAATAACAAAAAAAGATATCCTAAAGTTAAGAACAACTAACAAAAGTTACTAATATGAGTGTAATTAAGCCTTATGACGACTTCACCATGGCATCACAATGTTTCGCAGAGAATCGATTTAGGATGGATCGATCCGTCTATATTTCAAAGGTTGTGTTCAACACTTACAAGTTCATGTCATCCCATATCATCAACTACGACAGAGAATAGAAGGTTGCAAGGACACCTACAAAACGAAAAGATGTAACATTGTTTTCATCAATATACTTTGAGGACAAAGCATTTCTTAAAAGGTAGACAATAAATATTAATAATCATCGCCATCATCATCATCAATAATTTTATAAATTTTTAAAATTTTAAATTTTAAATTAACACAATGAATGAATGACTTTATCACTTTTAGCCCAAATCATTAAAATTGATGCAAAATTAACACCAAATTATTACTTAAACGCATTGGTTGAATCCAAGGTTGTTTATATACATATTTTTCCAGCGAGGGAAACTTTTAAATAAATACATGTTTCATTAAAAAAAAGTATATTAATTAATGAATCGTGTACAACCTGATTGTGTTTCTATTCAATTCTCTAGTTGTATACATGCTTATAAACTTTTTAACTAAAAATTAACACCAAATTATTATTAAAAAAAGCATGTGTTGATTTCAAAATGGTTCATATTTATCTTTTTCTCCTTTTTGGGAACCTTCAAACACATATATATTTTATTGGAAAAAAATTATCATTAAAATGTATTTTCATTTAATTATATTTTAATTATATTTTAATTATATAAAAAAATTGATATACTATGTTTTTTCATTGTTGAACCACAAAAATATTATATATAATCAAACATATATATAATAACAATGTTAATAACAATGTTTGTATGATTATTGCTTAATAAAATTGGCATGGAAATAATTACAAATATTATATGAATGATTTGATATTTGGAAATTAAGTATATATGTTATGGAGATTAACTTATAAAATATTCTTTAAAATCAACTAAAATGAAGTATATGGAAATTAATTTGTAAAATACTTAAATATATGAAAATGAAGTATATGTGTTATGGAGATTAACTTGTAAAATACTGAGGGAATATTGATAGAGTAGTTTAAACGCTAAAAAGATTTGGTTCATTTTATTTTTATTTTTTTTCTTGGTTATTTTTGTTTGAAATTTTATTGAAATACCATATATAAGTTATTGTGTTTGAAATTTTATTGAAATATCATATATAAGTTATTGTGTTTGTATATTTCAGGTGCAATACAATACAGGTATTTGAGGACACTAAATCCATTTTTTAATAAAAAAAATGAATTTTGACCATAAAAATTTATTAGAGAAATTATTTTATTTATTTAATATTTAAATACATCAAAAATATTTTCAATTCCAAAATTATTTAATTTCTATATTAACTGCATGTAGTTATTATATTGATTTCAATATTTAAATACAAATGTATAGGTTTAACTCTAGTGGTTGAGATGAATAATTGTTATCCTCTCTATTTAAGTCCAATTTATGTTTGTGACATGTTTACCTTTTATGAGTCAATTATTGATTCAATAATATTTCACATATGCTTATGGGTTGTAGGGTGGAGTATTAGGTTATACGTAAAAAAATATTGGAGTATTGAGTATTTCCAGATTTTTATTATATAGTTTTAAAAAAAAATTATCAATATTTTTAATACTCCTCTTATTGTCAAATTACTTTTTTACTTCTATAGTTCTCACAACTCTGACATCCCAACTTTGACATCCCAGTTCTGACAACTCTAACATCCCAACTTTGACATCCCAGTTCTAACAACCAGTCTGCTTTACGGTGAAAAATACATAGCATGCTGCAGAGTATTAAATGCTGCTGCAGCAGTTTTGTAGGTCGCTAAATCTTAACAGTTTGAGATCCAATGGTCTATATTGCTGCTGCGACAACATTTAATACTTTGTCGCATACCAAATATTTTTTGCCCTGCTTTACATCATTGAAGTCTGGTTCACCTTAGAGTTGCCCTATGGAACCATCTGACAATTCTGTTTTGACATCCCAACTTTGACATCCCGGTTCTGACAACCACTCTGCTTTACATCTTTGAAGTCTAGTTCACCTTCCAGCTGCCCTATGATGCCATCTGTTATTGCATGCATTTCTCTGGCATGCATCGGGGGCCTTCTTATTGTCAAATTACCTTTTTACTTCTATATACCCAGTTATGACAACCGCTCCGCCTTACATCTTTGAAGTCTGGTGCACCTTCGAGCTGCCCTATGGGGCAATTTGATATTGCATGCATTTCTTTGGCATGCATTAGGAGCCCGTATATTTGTATGCATCTGTTTGGCATGCATGGGGAGCCCAGATATTTGCATGCATCGAGAGCCTAGATATTGGTATGCGGGCTGTGTAAGCAGGGGATTTTTTGACTTCTTTTTTCAGCTGGTTTTTACCAGTTTTTCAGGGAATTTTTAAAACTTTAAAAAACACTGCCAAATCTTATAGTGTGTAGGTGTTGGGGTTTTGTGTCACTTGATTTTATTTCTAAGCTTAAATTTGTCCAACGAACAACATAAATTACAGATTTTATGGATTAAATTCACTGGATTCTAACAGAAAATCTATCTGAAAAGTCAAAAAGTCCCTCGTTAGACACCTTCATTTGTATGCATATGTCTGGCACTTGCATGTCCTCTCGCTGTAACACAAACAATCGATCGGGTATAATGTCTTCTTACTGTAACACACAACAAATTGGATATAAAATGTAGTTGTGCTTCATCTAAACTTGGTTGGATTCCTATTCATTCGAACCCTTCGTCGCTCTAGCCCATGAGCTCTGAGCTTGTCTGTTTGAGAGAAATCCTGTGCATTTTAAGTCCCAGCAACGTTCCTATAGTTTTTCTATATCTGTTATATAAACAACATACTAGACTCGAGGCTTTTCACGCTTTAGTTATGAATTGGTTACAACATTCATTATAAAGACTCGAAATGCACGTGGAGTTTATAATGAAAATGCCAATTTCAACCCATTTGAACAAGTAAAAATGCTTCTGATACCATATTTGAGTTGGATGATTCCACACTTGGTGGTAGAAACATGGATACAGACCATTATAGGGACTTACAGCTTACAAACTCTCGGAAAACCGTCATTTAATATCGTCATTTAATATACAAGAATTCATCAGCGTAGCTTCCATTCTTATGTTATTTTGGTGAGCAAAAATTGGCACTGAATTTCCCAACTCGCATGCAGAAAACTTGAAACCATTTTCCATATTAGAAAAAAAAATAGAAACAATATCAAGCTGGATTGTTTGCCATAGAACCCCAATTTATGAAGAATCTGTTACGCTGTACAGGATCTGTGTACTACATATTACGTTGTACAGTATCTGATATTACGTTGTATACAGTATCTGATATTACGTTGTATAGGGAATATGAGATTCAAGGTAGCCATGACAAGTTATAAGGATACATTTAACTTCTAGCAATGCATCAATAGTAGGTACTTTCTTAACTCTTGTAATATCAAATTCTACTAGTTTCTTCACTGCTAATTCCTTTCTATGAGTGTGGAGGGACTTCTTAGCGTGTTCTAGTTTTACATTTTATATCATATATTAGGGCTTCTATCAAAATAATTTGGAGGTGGCCTAGATGCATGTGAGATGCGAGATGTAATGTCCAAAACAAGTTATTGAAGTGAAGATTCAAGACTTAGTGAATCCCTACATCAAAGTCCAAATTCCATTAAAGTGAAATGACATATTTAACCATTATAAAAGTAGAACCATCATATTCATGTAGAAAATTCAAGCGTGGGACCATCATTTTCAAGAAGACAAATCAATGGGAAAACCATATAGCTTCCACCTTAATCTTCTTCAAGTTTACAAACGGAATTTTCAAATAGAATAATTTGACTCGTTCATTGAATTTTGGTTTGCAATTCATGCCAACTATTTAATTCAATATGGTCACTTTTTAAAGGGATCGAGATTTGTATACTATTATGTGATGGAGGCTCTAAACAAATATAGTTTAATAGATACATGTTTTGCGCTTTTTGCTTTCCATACGTTGTTTCTCTATTCGTTCTACTTCGTTGTTTTCATTTCTGGATTTTTAACATCTTCATAAAGGTTGAATGCATTGCTTGCTTTCCATATGTTGTTTTTGTATTCGCTTTGCTTTGTTGTTTTTATTTCCATATTTTTAACATTTTCATAAAGGTTGTACATACATATTTCAAAGTGCATGCATGTGCTAGGAAAGTTCTAGGATAACGAGGCATACAAAGAGCATCCTATATTCCAAGAGATTTCTCAACCATTATAGAGTGCCTCTACATATTTTTTAGAGTTTTGTTGTTCCTTTTACTCTCCTTCCAAGGTTTCAATAATATTTTAAGTGGTTTGAAACATAAAGTGGAATAGTATGATCCTATATTTTTATTTTAAGAGGTATATTCAGTTTTTTTTTGCATTTGAGGAACACTGATGTCTTTGGTTATAAGTAGAAATTGATATGAATCCTAAAATGAATATGTAATGGATTACAAATAACATAAAGGTTATTGAAAAACATTAAATATGGTGTGTCGTCATATGGATATAGTTTGGATGAACATAGATATGAGAATCCGGTTGTGAGAGTGGAGAGCAAAGGTTTGAGAACATAAGTTTTTGGAGAATGCAAATATGAGACCATAGATTTAAAATTGCATGTCAAGGAGGGGAGTGTGATTTGTGAATAGAGATGTGAGAATGCCGATATGAGAGCAGAATCCTTAGCTAAGAGCAGAGAGGAGATATGAGAATGTAGAGATGAGGGTCGATAACTATAAGGACTTGAGGGTTAGGGTTTATGGAAAAACCTTTGGTGATAGCGAGGTGGAGGATGGTGGTGTCTATAAAGGTTTGAAGGACTCTGGTGGCTCTCGACAATTTTCCCTCTCAACAATCAACTAAACGTTGTTTTGGAATTAGGGATGGAGCCAGGACGCTTGAACTTCCTTTCGATTGGGTTTTGAAGGGCATTGACCTATTGTGGGATAGGGGTTTATATGGATACTTTTGTAGTAGAAACCCCCTTTTCAAGGATGAGGCTCTAGCTAGCTGATGTCTGGGGTTTCTCGTTTGGTAGAGTGAAAATTTCTAATATGAATAAAGGGTTTTTCTCTTTCATTTTTAAGAGTTTGGTGGATCAGGATATGACCTTGCAGAAAGGGCTTTGGTGTTTTGAGGATGTGGGTTTAGTTTTTATTCCTTAGACACAACAATTCAAATTTTTGGTGGCCTTTTGATATCTGCAACTCCTGTGGGTCCATATGGTGGGTCTTCCTCATCACTTTATTTGTGAGAACATTATGCATTCAATTGGGGATTCCATTGGTGTTTTCGACAGGGTTCCTCTATATACCCTTGACAGAGTTGGAGTGCCTCACATTCTTGTGCTCATAAAGACTAATGGGGTTCTTCTAGATTGTATCTCCTTGAAGTGTGGGGGTTATTTGTGGTTGGTTGATCTCTATTATGAAAAAATCCCCTTTTGCTATTGTTTTTCCACCCTACGGGGCATAATTTTGTGTGATTTTAGGGTTGTTGCTTACAAGAAGTAGAGGCATGTTCTAATTTTGAATCCCCCAACACATTTGGTTGTTTATGAGGAGGTGGGTGTGATATCAAGTTTTTTGAACTACCAAGGAGATTTATGGTGTCGATTTTTCTGCTAGTGTTTGTCCAGTTGATCCGTGTTTGAGTCAGGTTTTCTTGGCACATGAGTGGGTGCCCTTAGCTAAGGAAGAAACTATGTAAATGCTTATCCTTGGTGTCAATGCTTTGGTGGTTGATGGGTTGGGAAACCTCTCGTATACCATCTCTCGCATCCTTTATTTCTAGAGGTTTCCTAGACCATGCTGTCTCTTGGATATAGTCCAATGGTTCGATACAAAGACAAGGTGATTTTTGTTAGATGAGCTTCATCTATTCCTTCTACGATGATAGCATGGGGTTCTCCGGTGGTTGCTTTGGGGCTTCGAAGTGAGGCCATATATGTGGGGTGTTTGGTGAACATCGATGTTGAGTTGTTGATGGATTAGGTGTAAAGAAGATCCACCTCATAGTTAGTTGAAGATTCTTTTCATTTTGTTCAATCTTTTTTGAGTGTATAGGAGTTATTTCCATCCCTTGCATCCTTTAGGGATCTATTGATCACACATCCATATCATAATTTCTTCGGTCCTCTTGCTGGTGTATCCCCTTCTATGGGAGGTGGTGTGGTTGTTGTGGGTGGCATCAACTTCTTACCTTCTCTTTTTGATCTTGTTGTGTTCCCTCATTTGGATGTAGTTTCGATTGGGGCTCTTACTAATGGAAGACATCCTCATGGTGGTAAGCGTAAGTATTCAAATCCTTTGGCTGATTCCCCTCCAGGATAACTAATTCAGGGGGAGTGGTTGTTGGCCTTCTGGCATCTCTTTGACCTAGGTTCAATCCCTTCTCTCCTGTGTACAACAAAGCCCAAGATATCGGCTCGAGCAAACCCCATTCGGCAACACCTGTGAAGCAGATGCAGTCTCACACTAGATATCTTTCTATGGGTAACTACCATAACCAGATTTATGCAATTGGGTGGGGGATTTCACATCCCTTGGCATTTTACCAAGGCACTCAATAGACTCCTGTGGATGGATTATTTATGCTTACTATGCATAGATAGCATGCAAGACACTTCCTTCTTTGTAAATAATATAACAAGAACCACAGTAAAACCTAGATACATTCAACTCATAACAATGCGACTGATATACATGAACTTATTCATAAGCTTTCACAACAACATATACACATGTGACTTAAACACATTCAACATTCACACATATAAAAAAAAATATAACGTGGAAACCTTTCCAGGAAAAACCACAAAGGCGCTCTTCATCTGACAAGAGAAATATATGGCACCTTTGGTCTGTGCACTAAGCTGCAGAACATGTTCTAGATCTTCCTTGATTATCTTTACAAACTTCTCTCTCCTATCATGCTCTCTGATCTTCTATCTCTAGTATTTCTCTACTTGACTCTACTACTGATCTGCACGCAACCTAGATCGACTCGGTCTCTTCTACACTATTGCGCACTTAGCTGTAGATTCTCGACTCAATGCACTTAGAAAAAACTAACAAACAATACAATTAGAGCATCAGAACATTGAAGAGGCTCAAGATCCTAACCCCTATGCACTTAGCTACAGGTTCTTCAACTCTTCTTTACAACTCAATGACTCAACAAACTAACGACACTACAAATCAGACTGTCACTAAATGACCAGACACTACTGAGACTAACATCAAAAGATTCTCCGGAGGCTAACTCGCATACATCTTGGGTTCCTCCTTTTATAGTTTCCTACATGTCGCTTTCAGTCAACTTGATACAATTGGCCAACATGATGTCTTTCCTATTTTATCGACACATGACAATAGGCACTAACGACCTGACTTATAAAGATCCTTTCATATGTGCGGCTCCCACCGACTCTAGCTCACTTCGTACCCACAATATTTTTGAGCTGTCACTTTCTAGTCATTGCACCACTGCACATCTTCTGACATGGTTAGCTTCGTCGCATCCTTCCTTGTGCATAAAATATCATCTTGTAACATCATTGCATGATAAATGCCTCCCAAAATGCCCATATATAATGAGCGACATTTTATAATAGTGGAGGTACCGAATCAATCTCTATGATGGCATCTTTGTTAATTTCCCAAATAGTAAAATATCCTTCCTTGCATATTATGCACATAATGTTTATGGCATAAAAGTTTATGGTTAAACTCGTCGCATTCAATGTATTGAGACTTGTATTAAGTTCGGAATTAGTGTTATATCACATATTGATTTGAAGTTGTATAAATATTTTTTATTTCGAAGATGGTAAAATCTATCAAAATTTAGTTGTCAAATTACCAGTGAGGACAACTATTATTGGCTATTATTTGGAAATGTGGGTTGACTCATCACCATTGTCCAAGAAAAGAACACACCACTTGAAATAACTTGTTGGTGGTTCGTAAGGGGGTAGAATTCCACTCTTGTTAGATGCCTTCGAGTCTTGGGTTGCTAACCTATTTCCTTATATTAGAGGAATACGAGTTCTTCGCCAATCATAAATAAGTTTAAATCTTACTCTAAAATAGAAAATATGGTTTTAGTCTTAATAGTCTCCCCAAGATACTCAATATTATTTGTTCTCCATCATCATCAAGGCTAAATAAAGATCACATAGTGTCAAATATTCATCAAAATTTAACTCCATATATAAAATCAAAATACTATAAATAATTACAACTTTACGCCGATATCAAAATAAATACAATAATGCAGCACAGTGCTTCGACTCTCTCATTTACTCATTAAAAATTGTATATTTTACTTAAAAATTGTGTTTTTTTTATAGAAGAAATCATACCTAACATTACATAAGAAATATGCCCTTTATTGTGTTTGAAATAAACTAATTTCCTTCCTAAAGTGATATTCCTTTATGTGTTGAAAAAATGCACCTTACTCGTTGATGGAAACATGCACCAAGTGGGTTGAAGTGGTAGCCCGCATTAGATGATAGAAAACATCATTTTAGTTGATTAAACATGTGTTAGATTTAACCCAATGATCAGATTGGTAAAGGAACAAAGGAACACCACATTGAAGATTAAGTTTTTGGAGCATAAAACCCCTTGTTGTAATCAAACACCAATGTACAAGTAAATATGACACAAAGATCACTCAAATTCGGTAAGCCCAGAGG
>LPNX010437522.1:30331-53901 GCA_001517045.1 Pseudotsuga menziesii
AAATTCTTATAAAACCATATGACAAATTATCGTTGCTTAGATATGATTTTATCTCTTTCTTTTTAAATCCAGAATGACCATTTCCAACATGATAATGACAACTTCCAATTAAAAAAGGCATTGGCTTAATTTATGATTTGAAAGTTTTCAAATAAACTTTTAAGTTTAGTATATTTATTTATTAAATAGCATTGAGAGATGCAATTAGAAAGAATTTTCCATTATATCGAGTGATTTCATTTAATTAGGCATTTCCCTAATCTCCTGGAGATGAGATGAAATGTCTAAACTCATGTAGTAAACAATTTCTTTGTTACTTTGTATTTCAACTAAATTGAAATGCTTTGTGTGTAACACCTCAGTTTTAACCCCGTTTGCATTAAAAATGTATATGATGTATATATTGTAATTAATCATGGTGTGGAGCTCAAGGAAAAATCCCAACCATCGATTTAGTGTTTTACGTTTTGACGATTAAAATCGATGTCGATGGTATATTGTGCTAGCCATGCACGTAATAATTTTGTACATCATGTAAATATGAAATTTAATTAAATATACCCACAACCAGCTATGTTAATGCAACATTAAAGAGACGGGGGCATGATTTCCTAAGGATAAGTGGGGGAAGGGGATATTCAAACCTTTGAGCCAATGTGGAAAAGCCAAATGTCGAAGGGAGAACCCATCAAAACTGTCAACTACCCATTTCTTGTCTTTTTCCCCAATCATTTATTTCTGCCAGAAATTGGTTGAGGTAGTTATTATATGGGAATGGGAAAAGTATGGGAAAAATTTGAATTGGGCATAACACCCATTTTGGAAAAATGTGTTTTGACTTCATTGGAAAGTAAAAACCCATTCCCTCATGCATTCATGTTTTCATCTTTCCTCACATTTTTAGAGAGATGCTGGACATTTTTTATCATCCATCCTTCATTCACGTTGAGCTCTCATGCAACTGAACCTTCCTGGGTTTTTATCCTTCACGTTCTTAGTTGTTTCCTCATTTTTTATGCCCAGGAAATTCATTTTTGTGTTGCTGAGCAGATGGCCATCAATGATTCACAATTTTGGGGGTCATGGTAGTGGTTTTGGCTCATATAGTTGTTGAGTTTGAATTGCTCACCCAGGGGTCGATTTCCCCACTTTACCCATTTGTTTTGTTGCCAAAACCATTTTTTCATCAATCCCACAACTTGTATCTTGCTGGGGGTGCATATTTTGTTTTGGTTTGAACTGGTTTGAAGTGGAATTGGGTCTGAACTAGCTTGATAAACCTAGTGTAGGAAGGAACCTCACAGACAGATCTAGAGGGGTTGGTTTTCTTCTTTGTACGCCCTGAATAACATTGGAATGGAAGGCATAGGCTGAGGGACTGTGTAGCAGAGAAGGGGATGCTTCCTCGTGTTGGGTGTGTAGATGTTTAGAAGTCAAGCCAGATCTGGTGCAGGTGTCCATAGCTCTGTGGCTGAGCTCACTAGCTTAGCAGTTCAAGCTTTCCACCTCCTTTGCAGCTTGATAAACCCAAACGCAATTTTGGATTGGATGAATCTTGATAAATCTTTGGCTATGTGTGAGCCTGTTGTAGTTCCCTTATTCCTCGTGGGAATCATGCCCAGCTCAGGGGTGGCAGTGGTGCTGAGAGATTGATGAGCACACTGGCCTAATGTTGGGTGGAACGTTGCAACAACGTAGCTGGTTGCGGGACAAGGTTCTTTCAAGATAAGTATTCTTGTCAATTTTATCTCTGCAACTGTATGTGTTTATGAATTAATATGGATATGTTAAATGATTGAATGGAATGTATGTTGCTTCCTATGTATGTTAATGATTTATGCATATGTGCATGTTGTTAGTTCAATGCATTTCATTTTATGTTCACGGGGCTAGTTTGCCCGGATATGATAGCAGTAAAGTCGCGTCCTCTCTCTGGTAGAGGGGTGGGGACGTGACATTATGGTTATCTGTAATTTATTTGTACAAAGAAATGATACATCTAAATCAAGGTAATACAATGCTTGTGAAGATAAGTCGGGACTTACATAAATCATCTAGTCCAATTATAGTTGGACTTGTAATTTACATTTCCTATTTTAAATATGTGTACTGTTAGACATGTGGTGGTGAAATTTGCCTAAATAATTGAGACCCCTATTCCCCAATAATATGAGGACCAACAATGTTGGGCAGATGTTGAGTGGATGTAGCCTTCTTGGAAATGTCACTTTAATTGTCCTTACACTGGCATTTGGCCTAAATGACATTTAATAACTCTAATATCTGGTGCTATAACCATTGCTACTTCATAAAAAACATTAACCACAAGCCATGCATTGACCTCCACTTGTTTTGAATGCATCCTTCCCATGCTTGAGTATGCATTGGTTTGGAAGCCTATTGTTTGGAAGCGTATTACTATTCTCAACAACACAAGTTTGCATAGTTTTGAGAAAATGAAGTGTTAGAAGATGATAGGGAATGTTGAATGTCTCATCCTAGAAGGTAGCAGTTGGCTCAAGAGGATGATCTAGGAAGGAAACTCATGAAGAAGGGAACAAACACCATTGCAGAAAGTCAAACCATACAAAACATGTAAATATGTTTTCATTATGGCTAGCCAAATAAGAGAATAAGTACAAAAAACTCTAGTAGTCCTAGGAATAAAGGATAGACAAATCTTCATTAAATGAATTAACATTCGTTAAACTTGTTGAAATATTTGTCCATTAAAAAAATAAAAAAACCAAGGATGATATTAGCCATACAAAGAGAGATGTACACATAATGGCATATAATGACTATGGAAAATATCCAACAACATACTACACACAACCAAAATTTGCAGGTTTAGGTTTTCATTTTCTACTGCGACTAAGGAAAAAACAGGTATTATGGCATAACTTCAATCTTTTTGTATATGCAATTATTGGAAATGAATGCTCAATATTTGTTTCAAGACTTAATATAAAATTTCATTTGAAGCCAATTAGTAAGAGAGAAGCTAGAACCCTTTTTGTTATGTTCATGTTTTCAGAAAATAAGTCCATATTTTTTTTTACATATTTAGGACTTAAATTAGTTATGAAATTAGAATCTATTTATTTGATAATAATGGAAGTGGAATGTCATGGATTCAGGTGTATGCAAATGATGTGACTATGATAACTCCCATGACCCCCTGCATGGAATGTAAACTTAGCTTTCCATTTGGACAAGTGGCTCGTGGCATGCATAAAATTCATGGCATATCCTTATGGGGTAGCCTAGAAGGTGGTTGTTCAGCTGGAATTCGTACTAGGAGTAATGAGGTAGGACGAATCATGAGGCAAGGTCGACTTGCGAGTTCCTAATGCATATAAGGTTTAAGGATGGTTTCATAATTTCCATTTTAGTGGAGAAAATAGAGGCAAATGGTGAGTTGATGGGTTTCTTGAGGTGATCAAAGACAATTGCTGGGGATGATAAGTTCTTCTTGCTCACGCTTTGTTATGATGCCATTTTGGTCAGTGCTTCGCATTTGTTGCAAGGTGCGTTGGTTCTGGGTCATTGGTCACAAATGGGAGATCTATATATTGCAATGGGAATCAACAGGTTTCCATGTAACTTTGCTTGCGGGTTATCTGGGACAGTGGTAGACGAGAACATGCATCTGTTGGAGTGATCGCAAGGACAAGGATATCCAATGGAAGTGGGAGTGTGTGGTGGGGGTCACATATGCTGCAGGTGTAAAGGGAGATTACAGAGGTGAAGGAAGTATTCTTTCATGTCATCTCGATCAATACTCAACAAGCTCTTGGTTACGCTGAGAAACAAATCAAACAAGATTAGGAGTAGTCGAAAGCAGTGGAGTCATAGATGTAGTGGGAAGCATGGGTTTAAGATTAAAGGTATTTGAGGATGAGGAACACCAAGTTCAACAAGACTATGTTGTTATATTGGAATGTGAAAACACTCTTAGTAAAGGCTGTTGGGCCCAAAAATGACCCCTTTTTGACCACATTTACCTACCCCTTTTTGCCTCATCTTACTCCATTATGTATACCAAATAGATGTTTTCCTTCACTTGATTCCCCAATTCATACAGGTATGGTTAATTATTGTCTTATCTTATTAATACTTATGATTGTTGTAATCAGGGCTCTATATCTTGGATTATACTAACATATGGTAATTTTATAAAGATAATTCGAGATGTAAGGATACAGGTGTAGCAGGCTGAACATGCCAAGCGAGGGATGGACATTCATTGCTGAGATAATCACCATCTATCCCATCGTTTCCCAAAGAACGCGGTCAAAGGTTATCATTCCACGCAAGCTACAACAGGCTTGGCTGCAACGAACTCAGATGCAACAGTGCACCGCTGCTTGAGGATAGCTGCAACCGATGGAGCATCTTCTAGATTGATCATGATTTTCATTGCTGGATTGAGTAACAACCTTCCTATATTTTCTGCTTCTATCTTGCCACAACTGTAACACCATATCGTAATTGGGGCAGCCTGAAGATCAGAGATCTTCGTGGCTGCCCGATATTAGTGGATAAAAGTTGTGATTGTGAATGTATAAATACTGGGAACTATTCCGAGCCAGGGGTTGGAGATTAATTGATTTTATTGTATAATCTATGACAGAGACTGTATCTTTAGTTTTATTATTTAATACAAGGAGCATGATTCTTCTGATCTCGGCGTTTAACGTGTGTTAATTTTTGGCATCTCTGTTCGAAGGCTAGGCACGCCTTTCTATAGAGATTGTCGAGTTAATTAGGTATTTATTTCCTTTGTTGTGTGGTGTGGATGTTACAGTAGATTTATTCTTTTCTAACAGCTGCAACAGTAATGATTTATTGTGTGTGCCTTCAATTGATTAGTAATTGCATTCCCTGTGAGCTGCGACAGAGTGGTGTGACAGTCGACTGTGTAGACTAATTTCCCTTATGCAGAATGTGTGCTAGCTGTAACAGCCGATCTCATCCTTAGTTTCTTTCAATTGATGTCTTTCTTGAGTCCTGTTAATTAAATCCATTTGTATTTACAATTGTTGAAGCTCAATTTCTGCATTTTTGAATTATAGATCAAGTTGGATTGAGATAGTTATAATGGATCTTCAAATGGCCTGGTAATTTAGGATTTAACTTTCTGCAAAAGTAAATCTAGATGTTTATTTTCTAAACCTCTCATTTCTAGATTAAGGATTGGAAGAAGGTATTTGTGATTCTGCATTCTTAAGAAGGTAAATTAGATTAAGTTGATCTTGGGATGAATTGGGATGAACATGAAAGTAGGATAATTCATTTATAATATCAGCTACTTAGTGTTTAAGCATATACAATGCACATTATCTTTGAAATAAAATACTTCCCTAGGTTGACAATTTATATTGAACACTCTATATGTTGCCTTTAATTAACTTCATATAGGGTGCCCAACTTTTTTGTGCTATTGTCCGGGAAAGATAATTATTAGACACCATAGTAGTTGTATCCAGTAGCTATATCTATTGATTTTTCTTTAGTTTTTAAGTTTGCATGTTTTGGGTTGCATGAATACGAGAAGGGTACAACGTGACATTCCTATAAATCCCAGAACCCCACATAATACTAACATTGCAGGTGGTCGAGGCCGTGGACGAAATCCAACATTGGGAAGAAGGACATTCATTGATGATCTGGTTGATAGGACCAATTCTTCTACTGGGGCTCACCATCAGGAATCACCTGTCAGAAGAAGCCTGATTACCCTTGGAGTGGCAACATTAATTTCCATAGTGGAGAACACAGGAGAAGCTGCAACACCCTCGGGTATCCCTGCAGAGGAAGACAGAGTTAGTACTGCGGGATCAACTGACCAAGATTTGATATATCACATTAACGGGAAGGTTGTGACAGAAGAGGAGTGGACACAGTTCCATAAAAAAATTAGTGATTAGTGGAAGCACGAAGAGGATAAAGCAGAAGAAGACATGAGCAACAGACACAATCCAGAAGATCACGAAGAAGCAATGGGTGAAAATTAGCATCATGAGGGTAACTCCCCGCCTAAAGGGACAGTTGCTACACTCCAGTTCCCAATTCAATAGCCAGAGGGGATAGCCCCCATGAAAAATATATTGCCATCGGTGTTGCCTCATTTTTATGGAAAAGCAGCAGAGGATCTGGATGAATTTATTTTTGAATTTGACATCCTCTGTCGCAGCTATGACTACACCACCAATGCACAGAAGCTGAAACTTTTTCCTGCTACTCTGAAGGACAATGCATTACGTTGGTTCATGAGCCTGGGTGGGGGAACTGTCACCACCTGGTACCGTATGAAACAGGTGTTCCTGGAGAAATATTAGGAGTATTGCAATACCAAAGATAAGAGAGAAGAACTGTTTAAAATGGTACAAAGGGACGATGAAAGCCTGAAAGATTTTGTTGAAAGGCTTTTATACAATGTGTAGAGAGCTGGAAAGACTAATATGGGGTTATATGTGCTCAAAATAATCCTACGTTGTGGGATTAGGGATGAATGCCTAGACATGTTGAACCTGTTAGGAAAGGGGGATATCTCAAAGGAGTCCTTTGAAAATATTGTTGAACTATGCAAAAGGTATTCCAAAGGATCTTCCACGAACAACAAACGGGACAAATAGGATAAATTAGAACGAGATGTCTTCGACAGAACACAAAATTCATCTAATGGAGGAGCCACCTGGGCAGAAATAGGCAATCTCCTTGAAAATTTCAAGACATAAATGATGAGCTCCATCTCCTTGAAAATAGATGTTCCAAGGTCAAAGAAGAAACAAGCAGTAGAAGATCTCACACTTGGTATATTTTGCCCTAAATGTAGGAAGAACCATCCTATGAAGGAGTGCCCACTCGACAAGGTAGAAGTGTGTCAGCTTTGTGAGCTGAACCATGACACAAAAGAATGTCCTTCACTACCTCAAGTGAAGGTAGTTCTGCAGGCATCAACTCCAGATGTGGAACCAGCCTACTTTATTGCACAGAAAAAGCCTTGGCAGCCTCGAAATCAAGGTATGACTCCAGACTCATTTCCATTTTCGAATAACATGAATAATTGCATTTGAATAATATGCAGCACATGAATACACAATTCCCTTCATCTTATTCCAACCATCAATGGTATCCCTCTCAACCTCCGATGCAAAATTTTAACTCTTGGAACTCTTGGACACAGCCACCAAACCAACAGAATTCTTGGTCTCCTGGATGGAGGAACTTCCATCCAGGGAACCAGTTTCCCCATAACCAACCTCCTCAATAGTTTCCACATCAAACGTTTCCTCATCAACCATACCCTCCTCAACAATATCCTCAGCCTTATCAGCAGTCGCGGCTTCAACTCCAGAATAATGTTGTCCCTAATGTGCCTATACGACCACAGCTACCTGCTCAACCTAACCCCAACCCAAATAATAAATAAGTCCATCAATTTAAGACTGCTAACATGCCCACTAACTCCATTACTCCAGTTCCCTATAACGACATCCGCTTACGATCAGGGAGGGTAGTGGAGCCTTTGGTCATTGAGGATGTTCCATCCTCTATGCTTGAAGAAAGGATGAAAAAATAATACTTATCCAATACAATGATCCCCATTATTGAGGACATTGAAAATCCTACCAAGATAATGGCTGAAACACAAGAAGAAACATCTATCGACACACAGCCTACACAATTGGTTAGGGAACCACCATACCCTGAAAGATTAATATTACCGAAGGCAGTGAGAAAACCTCAATTTAACCTCTTAGGAGAGTTAAAAAACCTCTATGTCAAAATCCCACTCCTTCATTCCCTTCACAATGTGACTATCTATGCCAGAACCGTTCAGGATCTATGTATAAGGAAACCAGGAAGAAAACCCAGGGATCCTCCCAATGTTCATGTCATAAGGAAATTATCTGAATTAATAATGGGAAAACCCTCTTGGCCAATTACGACGATCCTGGGAATCCCACTATCACTGTGCAAATTGGGAGCATGCAGATACCCAACGTACTGGTAGATTTAGGTGCAGCAATTAACGTCATGACCATTGAAACTGTAAGGAAACTTGGGCTCACTAGGTGATGTTCAGCTGAGGGCTTTTGCTTCCTTTGTTAGCAATCATGTTCAGTGGGAAAGATCCTTCCAAAAATTTTCTCATAATGAGTCTCACTCTAACCTTTGGGTTCGAAGTGAACCTCAACTTCCTCGTCATCTCCTTGCTCATCATCATCATAGAATCACATGTCCCGTCCAAACTCACCAGATGATGGAACTTCAAGAAGAAGTTATCTCTACTTGTGTTAGTCAGATTTCCAAGCATCAACCATTGGCTTTGGAAGGTAGCCAACGTAGATGGAAAGCTGCCTCTTCAGCCTTGAGAAGTAGAGATCCCTACTGTTACAGGAACTTTAAACATGCACTCTCCAGTGTTGAGGGGTATGTGGGATGCATGAAGGAATGTGGAGTTAATTGGCTAGGACTCAAATTCAAATTCCCTCTCATCTGGTGGCCATCAAAACCATACAGGGAAAATTTCTTACTGACAAAGGCAGAAGAGAAGAAGTGTTGGAGATATTGGGTTGTCCATAATGGATTTTTGGAAACACAGGGAACGCCTGAACTCCCATATAACTTTTCTTCTCTCCATGAAAGAAGTACAATGCCAGATTCAGATTCAGACTAATGGAGGTTGTAGCATGGGGACATGCAACAGGACAGTTGGGGTGAGATGTTGGGCCCAGAAATGACCCCTTTTTGACCACATTTACCTACCCCTTTTTTCCTCATCTTACTCCATTATGTATACCAAACAGATTTTTTCCTTCACTTGATTCCCCAATTCATACAGATATGGTTAATTATTGTCTTATCTTATTAATACTTATTATTGTTGTAATCAGGGCTCTATATCTTGGATTATGCTAACATATGGTAATTTTATAAAGATAATTCGAGGTGTAGCATGCTGAACATGCCAAGAGAGGGATGGACATTCATTGCTGAGATAATCACCATCTATTCCATCGTTGCCCAAAGAACGCGGTCAAAGGTTATCATTCCATGCAAGCTGCAACAGGCTTGGCTGCAACAAACTTGGATGCAACAGTGCGTCGCTGCTTGAGGATAGCTGCAACTGACGGAGCATATTATAGATTGATCATGATTGTCATTGCTGGCTTGAGTAACAACCTTCCTATATTTTTTGCTTCTATCTTGCAACAACTGTAACAACATATCGTAATTGGGGCAGCCTGAAGATCAAAGATCTTCATGGATGCCCGATATCAGTGGATAGAAGTTGTGATTGTAAATTTATAAATACTGGGAACTATTCCCAGCTAGGGGTTGGATATTAATTGATTTTATTGTATAAGCTGTGACAGAGACTGTAGCTTTAGTTTTATTATTTAATACAAGGACCAGGATTCTTCTGATCTCGGCGTTTAACGCGTGTTAATTTCTGGCGTCTCTGTTCGAAGGCTGGGCTTTCCTTCCTACATATATTGCCGAGTTAATTAGGTATTTATTTCCTTTGTTGTGTGGTGTGGATGTTATAGTGGATTTATTCTTTTCTAACAGCTGCAACACTAATGATTTATTGTGTGTGCCTTCAATCGATCAGTAATTGCATTCCCTGTGAGTTGCGATAGAGTGGTGTGACAGTCAACTGTGTAGACTAATTTCCCTTATGCAGAATGTGTGCGAGTTGTAACAACCGATCTCATACTTAGTTTCTTTCAATTGATGTCTTTCTTGAGTCTTGTTAATTAAGTCCATTTGTAGTTACAATTGTTGAAGCTCAATTTTTGCATTTCTGATTTATAGATCAAGTTGGATTGAGATAGTTATAATGGATCTTCAGATGCCCTGGTAATTTAGGATTTAACTTTCTGCAAAAGTAAATCTAGATGTTTATTTTCTGAACCTCTCATTTCTAGATTAAGGATTGTAAGAAGGTATTTGTGATTCTGCATTCTTAAGAAGGTAAATTAGATTAAGTTGATCTTGGGATGAATTGGGATGAACAAGAAAGTAGGATAATTCATTTACAATATCAGCTACTTAGTGTTTAAGCATATACAATGCATATTATCTTTGAAATAAAATACTTCCCTGGGTTGACAATTTATATTGAACACTCTGTATGTTGGCTTTAATTAACTTGCATATAGGGTGCCCAGCAAAGGAACTGATGGATACCCATGGAGGAAGCACTGATTTATGGATGCAACTATAGGAGAGAAATGAATGGAACAAGGGCCAAATTATAAAGATTAATTCCAATTTGAATCTCATTTCTATGACAATTGAGGAGTTGATAGATTGAATCAATACTTTGATCAAGATCACAATGGGCATGGTGTTTAAGCCCAAGTTTCATATAGGATAGTCAAGTGAGACTCCTTCAGCTTTTGAGGTGTATGTCATTTCGATTACTAACACATCTTAGGATGTTGGTTTGGTTACTATCCTTTTTTTATATTTAGGGATGATTTCTTGAATTTTTTTTGCTTGCATTGATGAGTTACTTTTCATAGGTCCAACATGTCATTGTCACATCTTTCTTAGATCTTTTAGAACATTGATCACTATGATCTATGGCTGGCCTGGTTTCCCTCAGGGAAGGATATCCATTTGATTGCTATATATATTTTGTTTATGAATGTAATATAAAGTTAGATATCTCACAAAAATAATAATGGAAGTAAAATGAAAATAATAGGACCTGCATTAATATAACATTTTCTTATTTCTTCAAAACATTTTTTACTAGTAGTAGAAAAAATAGTGTCACCATATTTAATGGGGTATGCTCTTTCTTTTCTAGGGGAGCATGCCAATATGATCTTAACGAGGTGCAGAGATTTGCATGTGACATTCATTGGGGATTTTGTTGTGGGAGCAACATAGTTAATCTCAGGCTTCATTGGAATCAATGAAAATACAAGCAAACACCATGAGATTAGGCAATGTGGGCAGGGAGGGAACTTGTTCCTTCCCACACAGTGGTGGCTTCAAAATGTGACTTAACTCATCTCCCATTGGATGGTTTATCATTGGCTTAGATAACGACTTTCCTCATTCCATTGTCCACCCTATTGATCTCAAGTAGTAAGAGACAAAAAAAACTCAAAAATATTAACTCTTTCTTGGCATGGAATAAGAGAATGGGAAAGGAAGTTGCATGGTTTGTCTTTATAAATAAGGGATTGAAAGCATGCTCTTATATTTAAGAATTTTCTTTATTCACACATTTACCTACTAACCTCCATTCCTCTAGAGGGAAAATACGCTTGGATCATTCCAATGCCTTGCTGCATGATTGTGTAGTGTACCTTTTTGGGGAAACTAGGAACACTATCCAATATATTTCAAAGAGGATTCAAAACATTGACATTGAAAAAATTATTTCTCAACACCCTCATTGACTATGGATTTCACACTGACTCCATGGTTATGATACAATTGGGGAAGATCATGGGAAGTGATATTAGGTTCTGATAGGATTGGAAAACTGATATATGTGGCTTCTTAATATCACGTTCCTTAGGACTCTTCACAAACAGTTCACATATATCCTCCTTCAATACTTTGTCTAGTTTCTAAACTAGGAAAAAGTAGTAAACTAGTCTTTCCTGGTTTGGTTCCCAACACCACCGAACCTTTCCAAATTTATTATGGAAGGATACTATGGGATTTAAAACATCTTAATTGACATCATACATTCAATGGTTGAATAAAAGAACTCATTTTGACATGTTATTCAAGTTTACACAATTTTGGTCAATTTCTAGCTTCGGAATAGTGAAACCCAAGTTGATACAAATGCACCCAAATTAATTAAAATTATGTTTGGAGGGTTTTGATGGGTCTTAGGAATCCTAATTCATATTATGAATGCTCATACACTTTCCAAATACTTCTGCAACTTGATTTTGACCCTAGGGAAATAAGGACAATAACACTAGGAAAATCGATGTTAATACCCCCAAGGGTAGATGACACTTATGGCAGTCCAAATGCAATACGACCCTCCAAAATTTCAGAAAAGAGCATGGAGATGCATATCAGACACCAATTTATGCCATTATTCATGGTTATTAATCTCTTCAAGCTGATTATGAGGCGTGACATATGAATGGTAACTTTCATGGAAATTGCTTGTGGGAAAATTGCATTACTAGCTTAAGTTTGGAACATGAACAATAGAATAAATGGTTCAGATAGTAAAATGACATATAATGGCCATATACAACATAAAAAATTATCTCCAACAACATCAAACTTAGAGAAAATTCCCCATACAAATCTGGTACAAAACTCTTTCAAGCTTGAAGCCAAATTCATGAAAACTAGTTATTCAAGAGCATGGGAAAGCAAGCCTTTCACACATGGATTTATTATATTTAGAATTACAGAGAATATGTACATAGGAGTACAAATACATACATTATATACGCAATCTTTTTCATCAAATATATTAAGTAAGGCGCAAGCACCACTCCAACAAGTGCGCCATCACATGAGAGTATGGGAGAATGGAGAAGAATGGATGAGAGGATAGGGAGATAGATGAGAACTCGAGATGTATGGATCATCAAAATGTGACTAAAAACCTTAATTCAGATACAATTATAGGTCTGAATTCCCTCTCTATGAACAAAGTTTGAAAGGAATCCAACTCCCTCGAAATTAGTTCACAAGCAGGGAGAGTGAGCACTCACCATGCAATGGACAAGCAAAAGCTCTCCAAAATGATAAAGACCAATTAAAAAATGATCAAAAGATATTCTCCTTCCTCATTAAATCCTTTTATTAACTTCATGATGCCTCCTAAGGTCGAATTTACCTCCTTGGGCTTCCTCCAACTCATCTTAGTGGTTTAGTAACTCTTATGACACTTGTCTTCTTCTTCATGCTCCAATTCTTTCCCCAATTCGAATGGCTGCCTCTAACTCCCAAATGCACCCTCTTGGTGTCTATTTTTATCCTTTTCATGTCATATTTTACGTAGGTATGCAATTAGGTCTGAATTTGTCATATTTGTCATAGAATCTTTCATCATTAGTTGTCATAGAGTGCATGGAATCTCCTTCCAAGTGGCACACATTGTCTTCTTAGTATATTCCTCTTCCATGGGAGTTACTCTCCTCTCCTAATTAGAATTCCTTGGCTCATGATAGGCTATGTGACACCACATCACCCTCCAAGAACATTACATTCCTCATGGGTTCAAATTTGGATGAAGGTCATGCCAAGTGTGTGGTGGAATCTAGTCACCCAAAGACTCCACAAGCTTCCAATTGTCTCCATGAACCAATACCACCTTATTTTATTAACATTTATTATTTATGTGACCCATTTTAATGTGAATATGGTAAAATAAGGTCCTTTTGGGTCCTATATCTCCCTTATTACAAAATTTATGTCTCCACCTCAACATAGGGAAGTAGTAGGTTGGTGGAACATTATTTGTAAGTAGTTTTATTTGGATGGGGACATGATAGTTCTCCCCACCCAAGCTTGCTTGTCCTCAAGCAATGCCAAGTTTGGATGCTGCAAAATTTTTTCATCTTCCCAAGTGGCATCCTCACTTGGTAACTCCCTCCATTGCACAAGGTACTCTCTTATGATTTCCCTCCTTAATTTTATTTAGCGGCCATTTGAGTAGTGGCACTCATGTACTACAACTTTGTGTTTCCAAAAGTAGAGATATGTGGAGTTACCCTCTTAACACCGCTTTTTCCCTTCATTAAAAGTGCGGTGCTCAAGTTTTAAAGGCAAAAAAGGAAGCTTCAAGAGGCTTCTTGAAGCTTGCTTCCATGGAGTATCATCCCTATGGTTTAGGATCACCAGGAGCTTGAGATACCCCCTAATAGGATCTCCCTTCCACCTCATCCACCATTTCCTCAACCATCCCTATCCTCCCATGCCTTTGAATACTGGCTCATCCCCCATGGGAAAGAAAGGAAGAATTGTGTTGAACACCCAAACTCTGTCAAAATAATTCTTGAGCTATCGGAGGAAAGGTGAAGTTAGAGGCAAGGAGCCAATGGATGGAACTCTCAACACCAAGGCATAAAGGTTGTAGTATCTCCAATAATTTATAATTAAAAAGTGTATTTTCTTTCCCATATTTACTGTATCATGTGTATATGTTGCTTGATTCCTTGGTCACAAGCATAGATCTAGTTTATTATCTTGTATGCTATCATCTTTCTCTTGTTGTCTTCAATATTTTATAGGTTCTTCTACAGTAGAAGAGGCAAAAGCTTCAAGAATAACGAATACAATGTTTAAGGGAAGTATTGTGGAATTATATTCAAGTAATTAACCAGATCTAGGGAAATTTGAACATTTTGGGTTTGTGTTTTGTTCTAGACCGGTATCATTCAGATCTAGGGAAACAATTCCTATCCGTAGGAGGTGAGTATTTCCAAAAACAAATTTGGTGACTCCACTTAGTGAGATTGAAACTAAAAGAAAATATGCTCAAAATGAATTATATCAGGGGCCAGTACCACCCACTAGACATCATGTTTGGAAAATACCAGTCAATGGAACTCATTTTGAGCATACTTTCTTTTAGTTTCAGTCTCACTAAACCATGAAACAACACTTAGAGCATAGTTCAAATTATGTGTCAAGCTCGTTAAAAAATGAAGCAGATACTCCGAGTATTCTTTCAATTGATATTCGAGCTCGTTAAAAACAGTAAGATGGTGTCGAGCTTACTTTTCATTTTTCGTGCTTTGGCTAAAACATGAAAAGTGGTTTGAGCTTACTTTATCGCGTTTTCATGCTCTGTATTTAAACATGAAAAGGGTTCCGAGTACCTTTTATACCTTCAACATGCTCGTTAAAAACTCAGTGAAGAGGTCTCGAGTGTACTTTTACTGTTTTTCAAACTCATTAAAATTGGATTATGAAAAAAAAAACCCCAATGGAGTCTTCTTTAAGATCTTTTCAGACTCCTTAAATGTGAAAAGATTGTCGAGCAAACTTGTCTTCTCTACGCTCGTAAAAGTAATTAAAGAGTCATCTTTCTGACAATAGTTTGCCCCTTTTTCGGTTCGGATTAACCAATTATGAAAAACGAATACTCTAGTTGATCTCAGCTAGAAGAGTTCTCTTGGGCATTATTTTATACTTTTTCGGGCCGTAGGGACTAAATCATATGAAAAAGGACCCTTTTGGAGTCTTCTTCCGTTTTTGTTCAAACTCTCTAAACATGAACGATACAGAGTTAACTTTCAATGGACTCGTTAAATTAAACACCGAGAGAACCTCTTTTTGGGAACTGTTGTAATCAATCAGAACGAAAGGTTACCAATAATACACATAAAGAATCATATAAACATAACATATGAAATAGACAAGAATGGTAGACAGAATAACAGATTATAAATTACTCAATACACACGTGGGTTCATACCATAAACCGAACCAATTATCTATCTGGCTCAACTGCATATATATACATTTACAAAATAGTTATAGTAACTACCCGTTAGTTCAACCAACCGACACGACCTATGAGGTCGACCTAATCTACAATTAGTCAACTAATGAGTCTAGTCGGCTTAACCGACTAGCTCCTCCAACATCTCGTCAACGTATTTTATTCTATTTTGTCCTATATTCTCTGTAAACTTGTTGACATTGATAAATTGAGTCAATTGTTGTTGTGGGAGTGGGAGTATACTTCATTGCTAGAAAAACCGGGCATTGCTTAAGTATAGATTTTCACTTTTTCATGGAGATCCTTTATTACTTCTGCTTGCTCAACATTTTTTTCAATGGCTACTTCCATGTCGACTTCTAACATGATAGTTTTTGTTTTGTATTTTCTCAATTGCTCTTTGCATGTGTCCAATTTCCTTTGCACATTTTTCATATACCCGTCATAGTTTAACTCCCACTTTTTTATCCATATAATGGGTCATTGTCTCTTGTACTTCATCAAAGAGTCATTCACACCTATTCATAGAATTGTTGTAGTGCTCCTCCCTGCTATCCATAACTTTGTATAGGGAAATATAATGCATTAGAAGTAGGAGAAGGGTGGCATGTTGGACCGGGATAGAGTTTGGATGATATTCAGATTGTTTGAAAGTGGGGTTTACAATAACAAGAGCACCAACGACCACAAAGGTTGAACCAAAATAAAACCCTATAGTGCAAGAGAGACCAGATAGAGAAACAAGGGGGAGCCAATGATAAGCATAATCCAAACAATATAACTTTAGAGTGACCTGATTGTGAGTAAAATAGATAGTGCGACAATGTGAGGATAAGGGTTCCCCTAAGGTGACTTGACTATACACTACACTGATGCATAAAACCTATTGATTGGACCACAAACTAGAAGGTTGTGCCCCAAACCAAAACCCATGAGCTATAATAAACAAAAAACAAAGCACGAGAAGATTAAATTTAAATGGAATAGAATGAGATTACCACTCAACAGGGCTAGTGAGTAGGTGAAACTGACTAGCACTATAGATTTCCCACAAACTTTCAGGATGACCCAACTGTGGGTGGACGAGCTAGTGAAATTGTGTAAGAATGAGAGTGCCACATAGGTGTCCCAAATAGAAAATGTTGCGTTGCAAAGAACCACCAAAATGATATGCAAACCATGTGGTTGAGTTCCAAACCAATATCCACATAATATCATAACCACTATGTAATGCCACAAGGAGGTTGGGTTCCAGGAATACAATACTACATTTCCACTTAGCAGATCTAGCAAGTGGGAGAGGCCTCACTACAAAATTGTGGTATGACTGACTGTTGCAAAAGTCCCACATTCTTGGAATGTGGTCCAACTTTCCTTCATTAGACCCACATTGTGGTGAGAGATAGGCATGAGAGCACAAAGGATCCACTGCGATAAATTTTGACTCTTCGAGAAGGGAAGAGTTGTACACTTCGCCATTTGCATTAGATATTGGGAGAGGGTCGTTAACTTACAGAAGGGATGTGAATCCTATCCTCCCCGACTTATTTTTAAACTACCTCCTTGTAAGTGGCATCCAATGTTATCTTGGTTGTCTACTTCACTTGTGAGACCATGTAGAACATGGAAGCAATTGGCCTCTCTTATATATTTAAGGAGATTCTAAATTCATATCAATATTCTCTGTAGATGGGTGTATTTAGGGATACTTATGTTGTAGAGATTGTAAATAGTAATTATTGAGTCTCCTATTATTACCAATCTTCCAAATTTTGTGGACATTACTTTGTAGAGGCCTTATTATAGTGCAAATTTTTGCTTGGTTGCTTGGCATTATGCCTAGATCCTAAGTGAAGGTGTATTCTTCATTTCCTTTGGGGTCATACATCATCTCCCCCTCCTACACCTGCCCCTAAGTGCATTAATGAAGAATTGATGCACTTCTATCAATGCATTTAATATGTTAAGCTGTCCATAACATATGAATTCGATTAAGAGTAATATGAAGTATAACATAGGGGAATTGCACAAACTGACCATTTAGATTTAGATTTAGATCATTGTTGGAGCTCTAACTCTCTGATTTCATCAACATCAACAAAAAATATATATATACTATATTTCCATAAAGAAGATTTATATTCAATATTTAAAAAAGAAATAACTAGAATATAGATAATGCACATATGTCTAACACCATCGAAGCACTAATTCTCTACTTTTATCAACATCAACCTTAACAAAAATAACATAAAGTCATGATATGTTTGATATTTGTAACACCTTGTTTTTATCTTGACTTTTGATATTATTATAACTAATCTTTGAGGACATTCTATGACGAATGACCCAACTATTTATTGAAATCTAAAAACTCTTTATGGATGTATTTTTGATGGCATTCGATTTCGGATGACCTAGAAATGTGTGAAGCAATGAATTACTGATGAGATATAGCCCACGATGAATTATTTGACATATTGATTATATGAGAACTAAATTATGATTATGAAAATGAGGTCGACATTGGGTCAATTGTGAATTCATTGATATTATGATTTTAAATTGTGCATGAAGAATCATGTGAAGTTATTGGCAAGGATTAAATGTTGTATAATGCTTTATAGTAATGAATGATTGAAAAAAGTTATGTAGCGTGTACTCTGATGGTTTTTCGAGTGTGACAAGAAAGGCAAGTACATGAAACACAATAAATCATAAGTACTAACTGATTTGACGACTATGGCAGGTGATATCAATCTTGTTTATAATATGATTAAATTGTGATATTTTGATGCATGGCATGCATGGAATCTGGATGAGTCGAGAAACCTTGACAATTGAGGTCGATTGTTGTTTATGTTATGGTAGAAATATTATTTATGATATTTGATGCACAAGTTGTTATATCTGCAGGTGTTGGGATACGTTTGCCAATCGACCCACATAAAGTGACAGGGTTGAAAAATTATACGTGTAAGTCTAGCAAATTGGACGACGCGATGAGCTTTGAATAGAGTGAGGAAGACTCTAGTTCATTAGATGTGTGTGCCGTGAGTCGGGCACTCACGAAGATTGTACTGGGGTGTGCACAACAAGGATTCAACCGTATTCCCTAGGAACCACCTAGCTCTTCACAGGGTAGGCGAACTAAGGTAACATTGGCTTAGTTGCCATAATCAACTCCTCGCTTGTGGAAATTATTAGAAGGACATGAAAGGAGCATATCACCTTGATAATATTGGTCGCAAAGAGAATGTTGCAGTAATCAACGTCTATTTGAATTAAGAGAAATAATAAATTCATCATAAAGAACTTAAAGTAAATTATGATATGTTAAATTAAATAAAATAATAATAATAAATAAACAAATAAATAAATTGAAATAAAGCTAAATTAAGCAATCAGTTAAAAGAGTAAATTAAGGAACTTGAAGTAAAATAAAATCATAACTAATCGAAAAAGAATTAGAGAACCTATGATAACTAAAAAGTGGATGAGTAAATAGAATTAATTAATTAAGTAAACTAAAGAGTTAACTCAAGGTGATGTATGGAATGCATTGTTATTAATATAAGGGTTAATAAAAGCTAGAGAAAAGGGAAGAAGGCGGATCTTCTTTGGTCCTACCATAGTCTTGAGCCTGAACCAATTTGGTGGCTCGGGGACGACCGTGGAAGAGTGTGGTTCAATGTGAGTGGGCTTGGGATCCTCCCAGTAGCATCCTAGCGTAGTATTTCCGTTTCTAGATAGGTATTGTTAGCCCCATCGACCTTGGGGGTCCCGCAGTAAGGAGAATACCCATCAGGGATTGGAAGGGAGGAAATCGGTGGGTTCACTGTGATTGGAAATCCATCTGGAGTGTGCAATGAATATTTCAAGAACAAACAATTCTCAGAGCACTAGCAGATCTTATTGAGTTCGCAGGATCTTGCAGCAAGGATTTCAGCAACAAAAACATCTTTCAGCAACACTAACAAATATCGACAATTTTACAGGTAAGATCCATTCTTGTAAATTATGCTATTTATTTTCTTATAGTTATCTAAGTAAAGGTCATTTGGCTTAAATGATTGTGAATTGGATTATGTTCTAATTATTTGTAGTTGTAACAAGCACCTCTCGATTGATTTATGGATATAGATATATGATATGACTTTTTGTATTAGCTTTTAGAAAAAGAATTTTTGGGGTTCTTAGCCTAATGGATCTAGAGTTTATGATATACATGCATATTGGTGTTAGTAATTTTTTTGACCCCATGGAAGGTCATTACACATGGTAACAGAGTGAGGTTCAAGCACTTGGACCTAAATCCCATCATTTCTATTCTAAAAATAAAGAGAATTTATGACATTGTATTAATTTCTTCTTGGTGAAAGGGAAATTTTTCTTCTGCATTTCAAGTCGCGCATATTTGGCAAGGGTGTGAACTAATCACAAATGAGATTTGGAACTTAATATACAACCCATAAATCCTTCGTTGTTTAAATCAATTCCAATTTATTCGGGAAACTCATGCGATTGTTGCACCTCGACCACCAACAAAGAGAGCCCAAATATGTTATATCAGTTTAAACAAATTAAATTTGGTTCAACTTACCGATCAATTATCGACCCTTAAACGCATGTGTATTGGTCGACCCAAATATCTATTGCATGACTGAATGGGGTATAGATCTATCCCTATAAACTATCCCAAAAATATTGAGTACCACCATCGAATTGTGTAAATGCTTCAAAGTTGCGACTCTTTAAAAACATGACCTTTGATATAGATATGCATAGGCATCATGTGTGATATTTTGTGCTATGGAATTAAGTTTCTCCACTATATGTTGACCTATAATTATTTCGTCATCTACAAATTTAATGTACATATACTGGTGTTGAGGCCCGGAAATTTGCAAGCAACAACAGTAAGGGATTCTCCCCAGTCAACGTTCCCAACTAGCCCGTGACTGTTTGGTATGGGGAATCCGTCCGGTTTGCAGTCCGGCTACCGTAGGTCAAAGTAACAAAAACAAAGGCTTTACCGGTTGCAGCCCGGTCCACCGTGTATCTTTTTGTATTTTTTGACTTAATGTATGATATGCAAGTGCCTAATTAACCATGCAGGGCGATAAGATGCAAGGAGCAGTCACAACGTGATGCGCAAGTTCTTACCTCTCGTCTTAGCCTCACTAGCATCTAAATCACATACAACAAGAAATTAAAACTACCTACCTAATCTATCCCTAGGGAGCAGGATTATCATTCATTGGTGAGTAATATATTTTGTACATGCATAATGAAAATCTACAGATAGCTGACACTTCTTTCAAGACACATGAACAATTGCAGATTTTTTGAACAACCAGTTAGCCAATTGTTTTATGAACAACTTTCATTACTCACAGTGGAAAACGTCACAAAATATACTGAAAAGCATTCAACAAGAACATAGGTTCAGGAAGTTAAACACTCTCACAGTTAATGAAACACAGCTGAAAATGAAATAGTTCCCCTTCAACATTGTTTATTTAATCACATTGATACATTCCACATTTCGCTTTCTCCAGCAGGCAAAAGTTGCAGTTTCTGATTGTAAAATGAAATAGTTCCTGTTACAAGCAAATGGTGTACAAGTTTTTACAGGGAAAATGTCCTCTCTAAGTTCTATCTTTACAATATTTAAACTACACAGCAAATTGTTTGGGATGCCCCCAAGCGTGTGACTTTCCAGTCCCTCGAACGTTTCAGATTCTTCTTCAGGCCGCTTTGTCTTCCCATTTTATTTTCTGTGAACGTTCATCTTCTGATTAGTAACTCATAGATATTTCTAGTCTGTGCCTTTGCCGTCATTCGTTTTGTCCTTTTCTTCAGTCCTGAGGACCACGGTTTGACTTTTCCCAAAACTGCCTAGATGTGCCTTCGTGCTGCGTTTGCCTGAAGAGTCCTTCAAGTCCACCTGCGATCCATCAAAAGTGTATCATTCATGGGGTTTACATTTTAAGCAAAACGTCAAATAAAAACAACTAAAACCGGCTAATCCACCGGAAATGACCAGGCGCACCACTACTTCGTTTATCTACAGGTTTGCAATCATTGGATGCTCAGAGCGATGATATCGGGAGCTAAAAATCCCACCCCAGCCGCAACGGTGGAAGATAAAGAGGTTACGGGCATGCGACCTGAGGGCGGGAAAAACTCTTCAATCGGCAATCGGAGGATAATAACATCGGAAGCCCAAAAGCTTTTCCTAGCCGCAACAGCAGAAAATGAAAGGCTACAGGCATGCGACGAAAAGTCAACACGCATCGGCAGTGGAGCACTTTTCACTTCGGATGGCTAAATGCTTTAGGAGCCGCAATGGCGGAAATGAAAAGGTTAGGGACACGAGACCTGAGGGCGGGAAGACTCTCAATCGAAAGTCGGAATACATTTTACACTTCGGAGGCTTAACTACTTTGGGAGCCACAACGGCGGAGGAGACAAGAGCTAGAGACATCCGAAACGCGGGTGGGAAAAACTCAATCGGAAGTCAGAAGACATTACATCGAAAGCTAAATGACTTTCCTAGCCGCAACGGCGGAAAAGAAAACGCTACGGGTAGGCGATGAAAAGGTCAACACGCATCGGCAGTCGGAGCTCTTCATACTTCAGATGGCTAATCGATTTGGAAGCCGCAACGGCGGACGGGAAAAGGCTATCAGCCGCCGATTTAACATAGTAAGATGCCTGATTAATAAAACATTAAGTGCTAAAAAAGATTTAAGAATCAACAAAGGTTAAACCCGCTCTACTTCCGCAACAGCGGCCTTAAAGAACAAAAGATTTGATTTATCCTCGGCTTGCAAAAACAGACTCACATCCGCGACCCATCACGAAATTCAAACATGGCACTTTTAAAACAGGCTGACAATCAATCTTCAAAGTCATCCGAAAATAAAGCATGCCCAAAAAGGCTCAAGGGTCCAACGATTAAAACAATTCTAAATTATGAGGAGGGGACCCAAATTTAAGAAATTTGGGGAGAACAGTTGCAGCCGCAACAACTGGTTAGTATATGCATCCTAGGAGAGCTTAAAAAAAAAGTAAGTTAAACTTTTTGTTTTTAAATAGGGTTTTATTTGAACTAGCTATCTAACGAGGGAACTTTTATATTTTTCAGGCTGATTTTATGCCAGAATCATTTGAATTTAATCTACAAAATCTGTAATTTTTGTTGTTTGTTGAACGATTTTAAGCTCAGAAATGAATTCAGGTGACAGGAAAACCCCCAAACATCCACACTCTGTAAGATCTAGCAGTGTTTTTGAACATTTTGAAAATTCCATGAAGATTCATGAAAAAAAACTGGTAAAAACTAGCCAGAAACAAAGGTAAAAAAGTCCCCTCTTTAGAAAACTCGAAAACAATATACGGGGAGTGATGGGGACTAAACGTCTCCACTTCTCCTACCATATGCATACTTAGAGAAACTAGTGTATCAACCAAATTAATAAGTTATGTAAGTTGCCTTGCTCAGTTCAAACATTGAGTTATTTGTGCCAACCATGCACATAATCTAATAGAAGTCAAATTGGATACTGGTATGATGGTGTGCACAAGTGATATGTTTATACTTGTACATTGTTTTAAAAAAAAAACTTTGGAAGATCTAGTGGACAATTTTTTTTAAAATTATATGTTTCTTGAATTAAGGATATGTCATTTACTTGATATAAATTACCTATGGTGACCGGGATAAGATATGTCATTTACTTAATATAAGGATAAAGATTATCAATGATGTGTGTTCATTTCTTGAATGTGTGAGGTTCTTGGTCACTTATGTATAAGAGCATGCACTGGTAAAAACTAGCCAGAAACAAAGGTAAAAAAGTCCCCTCTTTAGAAAACTCGAAAACAATATACGGGGAGTGATGGGGACTAAACGTCTCCACTTCTCCTACCATATGCATACTTAGAGAAACTAGTGTATCAACCAAATTAATAAGTTATGTAAGTTGCCTTGCTCAGTTCAAACATTGAGTTATTTGTGCCAACCATGCACATAATCTAATAGAAGTCAAATTGGATACTGGTATGATGGTGTGCACAAGTGATATGTTTATAC
>LPNX010437522.1:60518-120988 GCA_001517045.1 Pseudotsuga menziesii
AATGTTGAGTTTGGTTCACCAAATTTTAATATAGAAACGTCTAAAATCACATTATTGCCTGCAATACAACCAGATTCCATATTGTTTGACATGGATTTTCCTTATGATTAAATTAACATATTGGAAATCCAACCTTTCCTTTGGAGAGTGTTAATCGATGAGCGCATTTTATGTCTTTTAAGTGTTGAAAAGATAGAAAATACTTCCTTAAAATTTGACTAGTTCTCACAATCTTGGAGATTGTTAGGATGGAAAAATTGATTGAATAATTACTTGGAAAGAGAAATGGACAAATGGAGATTGTTTATAACTAATTTATGAACCTCGCATAATTAACTTAGTATGGAGAAATGGAGTTCTACATGGAGCCAAATGACTAAAACTGTTTGATTGAAGAAGTACAACTGGATTCTTCTCCGGCTAGTGCAATATCAATAACGAGAGTCGAGACACATAAAACATGAATGACTAATGATAGAGAAAGCACACTACAATAACATTTTTTCACCATGTAGCAACGCATCATCGACCGTCAGGATGAAGCGATTTGAATCAAATCTTTTTAGAATGATGTATATGAACCCCAATTACCACCACATGTCAAAATGATGGCAGTTAAGGTGTTTATAGGCTTTAACAAACAAATATATGGCAATGGAATGGTTAAACGAGAGATACAATTTGGATCTGTAATCTACACTTTTACATATGTCATTATGTATTAGTTGTAGTTGTGATATATTTCATTTAGATCTATATATATATATACGTTAAATTTAAATCTATCATCAAAATTCAAATCTAGATCAAAATTTAAGATAAATTAGATCTAATATAGATATATGTTAACTTCAAATATAAGATGTATCCTAATTCCAATTATAATTTAGAATGATGTATCCTAATTCCGATTATTATTGTAAGATAGTTATGGGGTAGCGATGGGTGAGGTATCTACAAGAGAGATAGCGATAGATACATGGGATTGGTGGTAACATGAATGGTGGACATAACTACAAAAGAAGGAACTGTCGTAGTCGCGTTAAAGAAGAACCATGATTCATATTTTGATTCATATCCATTTATATTTAGATCATGAGTCAGATTCTAAAAACTTAAATTCTAAGAAGGATAAGATTGAACGTCATTAAACAAACCTAATTACCTCTTCCCATAACAAGAATTATGGATTTGAAACACTGTAAATCAAAACCATTATGCATAAACCATAAACACTATGCACATATATACCTGTCAACTTTGAAGGTTTCTAGTTGTTTTCCACCATTTCTTGTTAATTATTTACCTCTTCTCTCAAACTGTACCATGATAACTAACAAGTGTGTAGGCTTGCCAACCATTACCAACCATTACTATTAATCACTATAATAAATTATTAATACATGAAGAAATGGTAATTTTGGATTCATCTATTGACTGAATAATGATCAAAACTAAACTATTCGAAGAATAAAAACCCTCACTTTTTCTTATTCACAGATTCATTAAACCTATAGCCCTCCAAAAACCGTTACCTAGACTCATTGTTCCCATGCTACATCATGCATGGATTCACCACATTGAGAGTTTATTGAGGGATGACAAGTTTTTAAGGAAAAGTCAACTAAAATTTAATGTAACAATTTTTGAATGATCTCATTTTATTTTTTTTATCGTAATCTAACAATTTTTGAATTTTTGAAGTAAATCCGCAATAAATATGTCATTTACTTCATCACTTGAATAAGTTGTAGGTCCTCAACATGAGCTTCATGTAGATCAATTACATTGAGTGTGTTGTATCATGGGCATTGGCACCCTATATCGATAAAGCCCTAATTTTAAATGAAGGAATATGGATTGATTCTTGCCATCAACCAAGGTTCCATTCATGCTGTGGTATGCCCAACTCAGCCAGGCATGATTTCCAAAGGTATAAGGCCGCGGTAAGTCCTGGACAATATTGGTGGAATAGCTACCCCTCCGACCTGGTACTCAATCCAAACAAAATACGTAAAACCCTCAGGCCTTACAGTTTAAGTCGAACAAAGTACATAAACCATCCAGTAAATCATGGGGAAAAAGGTATATGACCTGTGAAATTTAGTATCAACACAAAATGTGTAGGGCTTGCACATGCCATATGTGCAAAAGGTATTTTTAATCCGGTTAAAACATATGATAAGTATTAAAAAACACCATACATCATGTCTGTGAAATAAACAACATTGTGAAAGTTAAGACATAAAATAAAAATGTATGCAGAATCTCCAGTTTTAGCTCCAGAGGGTTTCGACCTTGACTGCTTGCATTGCCACATACTATTTTGTTTAGGGTTGCATTTCAACTTCTAGGCTTTCATACAGTCACAGGGGACGGTTGGATATCACCCAATCATGCAAGTAAATTCAAAATTAAAGTACATTCATGTCAAAAATCAAGTATCTCACATATCTAATTTAAATATCGTGTCTTATGAAGACCTTGAATGAACACCATGGAGATGGCCACAAGCAGAAAATTGGTTAACAATTGGTGGAACTGGAGGCATTTCCGAAGCATCATCTAATGACAAGGGGATTCTACTTTCAGCTCCTCCATTATGAATGGTTTGGCCATTGAGAATTTCCTATGTTATAGCTTGATTCCGAAATCTGAGCATTTGCAGCGTTGATATGAGGAGATGATAATACTACTTCTTCAGGTGGTGGTGTTGCCCCTTCTTCAACCCAATGCTTGAGCTTTTCATCATAATAGAACTTATTTCTCTCTCCCAGTTTCTCCTGCACACACAACAAAAAGGATAATATAAAGTTTTCCATCGGAAACTATATAGAATTACAAAAGGGAAATTCCTAGAAATAAATTACATTTCAGAATAACCTCATTATTATGAGCTTTGGCAATGATACCCACTTCTTTTTGAAAAAAATCAGAACCAAAGCGACTTTGCCTACTAGAAGTTGTTGAATTAATATTAGCTTTAGATGTGGAGGATAATTCCTTTGAACTTGAAAATATTAACTGATTGTGTCTGAAGATCGATTGATTCTATTCAAATACAATTAATTTTCTTGATATCTTCAAAATATCTTCACATTTACCAAGGTTACGTAAAAACCAAACTTAAAACCTACATATCCAATCCATATGCTTACTTTCTCCCTATGAGATAAAAAAGATAGCATCCTTGGAATAATGGATTCTAGCTCTGAAACACTTCTAGTCTGCATAACAACTTTTTTGTTGTTAGCTTCCCACTCACTTAATGGATCCATTGATATCGACGATATCAATGGCGTTGTATTTGGAGGATGAGAAGCATTTTCCACTCTTGATGCACGTGAATATGAATATGAATCATTATTTTGAATACCACTTTGTGATTCAGATGGCATTGGAGGTTCTATTTATAATGTATCAAAGATGATTGTGTAAGCTATTTGTTTAATTTATTCAAGTATAAACCTTTGACCAGGTTATTAAGAAGTCCTCTATCTGGACCTTTGGGGATACTTTGCACTTCTGATGCTGGTTGGTGCTGTCATGGTGCGCCCCTGGCCAGATGTTGGATCAACTAGCGGATTATTGCTTATGATAGTACCGGAAAAAGGATCGCCCTTCCGTGTCTGTGAACTAGCTTCTACCACTAGAGTTGTTATTGGCTCTTGACCCACAAGGGCTCCAAGGAAATAAAAAATTTGGGGTCCATCAAGAATTTAAATGATGCCTTCTGTACACCGTGGGAGCTTCCGAGGTTCCTTTGTAAGTATCTACCCTGCTCTTGCATTCAGGTTTAGTTCTAGTCGTGGGTTCAACTGTGATAACATTAGGTATTTTTTACGGTAACAGACTAGCCATTCCTCCGGTACATATTCATTTTACAAGGGATATAAATTATTGCAATGCACCTAAGACTTCCTTTAATTATTTTCCCTTGAAAACATCAGAGTCTATATTTTAGGATTTCTGCTTTGTATTTGTAATATTTCATTGTCTTCATTGTATGCCATTGAATTGGCTAGACAATTGTATTTTTTTGCAGGTCATGGATGTATAAAGAGTGACTCAACAAGTGTATGTGTTTGCAAGTCATGGATGTATAAAGAGTGACCAGGTTTAGTGTACTACTCGCCTCTGTATTTTGGGGTTTTTTTTCTTCTTTTTTGCAATATCTCCTTTTCTTCATTGTATGGCATTGTATTGACTCGACAGTTGTTTATATGTGCAGGTCGTGGATGTATACAGAGTGACCACATGTCCTCAGGTCATCTCCCATTTGAAATGTAAGCAAGATATAATTCTCAAATTACAAGCGTCTTTTAATTAACAGAGCAAGAACAAGTGTGGTGTCTCGAGAATGTGGAGATTGAGTTTCAAAGTTCCATGTAAAACGAGGGTGAATTGCAAGGAGAATTGTGATTTAGGGATTGGTTTTTCCAAGAAATAATTTGATCCCAGGTTCAAGCACTTCAGGGGGACTATCGTGGTGAGTGTTGCGAAGGGAGTGAAGCAGGAGGGTATTTATGTGCAACAACTTAGAGCTTAGAAGGTTTGAAGTCTAAACCTATTAGATTGAATATTATCCTTCCTGAATCCAAACACATTTAAAAATGATTGATAACAATATAATAAGTGTAATTCATTGGGGCACTAAAAGCATGTGTTTTTCTTCATATTACAACCCTGGAATAAGGCCATGTTTTCTTGCAATAAAGTTTTTCACCCATTACCCCATTCATGCTTTCTCAACACCAATACCTGCTTGATGTCTAAAAAAAGTCCAACCTATCATATTATTTATTGATTATGACCAGCAGAAGAATTATTTAGTATCCCTGCAGTCGATTTGGTATTGTAAAATGCATTTTTCTTGAATACAGTGTAGAGGAGGATAGTTTAGCCAATTGGTTTATTAGGTTTGGATCGATATTCAAAGTGTTCAAAGTGGACTACATTCTAGTTGTTTCAATTATGAATGAATTTTGATGTAATACTAAGTATTAAAACACAATTCACTACATCATTTGTTTTATTTAAGAAGGTAAAATTATTGCTTTTCTGAGTTTTAGAGAGCATATCCTTTAGTGAACATAAATAAAAATAAACATATGCATCTCTTTTCTTCGAATTTGGGCACAACAAATTGATGCATTAAGTTTCCATCTCTTTTCTTGAAAAATTGGCACATAAAATTTCACATATGCGTTTAGTTTGGAGACAACAACTAGGATGTGTGATTATATGGAAAATATTGGATAATTTCTTGTTCAAGTGACGAAAATTTCAATATTGTTATGGTTCTTAAACTGAGAGAAAAGTTATGGGAAAGTAACTTTGACATGAAAATTTGGTGTTTTAACTTTGTAGGCACCTGCATTCTTGTCACTCTGTATTTATTAGGCATCTGCATTATCATTACTATGTTTTTATTTGGAGCCTACACTACCATCATGGTTGGGATGTTCAACACCCACATTCTCGTCATGAATTGGGAGGCCCACATAGCCGGCTACTTGGTTTTGATCATTCCTATTCACATTTTCTCTCATAGGGAGTTGTACAAGTCTAACAGTAATTTGATGTTTACATTTTAAATGTTGCAAACAAAATTGATGACAAGTCTATGATTTTGAGAGCCACAACCGAGAAATGACGACGAATTTTCCATTTGACAAGGACTAGGGCTCATGATGCATAATGGAGTAGAGCCTTGACATTAAAAGAAGAGCTTCAACGTAATAGAGGATGGATGTAAACATCATCGGATGTAATTGAAAAATGTTGCAGTACATATCCATCCATAATACACCATGGGAAAGTATTGCGGTCATGGGAAAGTTTAAAGCTTGTTTGACACTATATTAATTAAGACTAGTTCAGGCAACATGAGAATTATTGGCGATGGTTCTCTAATCCCATTTTCATACTCCATTTGAAAGTGCAATGTTTGATATACATAAAGATATAAAATATAGTTCGGTCAATTTTATATATTAATTTTCAGATTTTTCTTTTTAAATAACAACATTTTCGATCCATGTGTTGCACAAAATTGTTTTGTGGAGCTAACCAAAATTGGTTTACGAGAATAGTGATGGATCTTATCGTAAAAGGTGGATCATCATGGATCTGTGTTGTTCACATATGGGCTTCGATGTTTACCCGTATTGCGTCTTAGTTGTTGTTTCATTACTTCAACATGTTGCTTCTATCCTAAGTGTGTTTCTATTCTTTCACTATATTAATACTTGTGCTACAGAGGTAGCGAGGAGAACCAATATCAGATGTTTTTGTAGGCAGTCACTAAGGGCGATGACTATTGAGTCAATGAATTAGAAAACGCTTGAATGGAGGACACATGGCATTGAATTTGATATTTGTTATTTTAATTCCAAACAATGCAAAGTTGGAATAACAAGACTATTTGCCTTGTTAGTGAGACTATTTCATTCTTAAAAAGACTATTTCTAGTATTTCATTGTTTTAGAAACTACAAGACTATTTGTGTTGTTAGTGAGATTATTTTATTCTTAAAAAACTAATTCTAGTATTTCATAGTTTAAAAACAACAAGACTATTTAATGGTTAATGAGACTATTTTATTCTTAAAAAACTATTTCTAGTATTTCATCGTTTAAAAACAATTGATCATTAAAAACATATTCTTATATGCATTTGATTTTAGAAAATAATTATAAATCTATTTCATTGTTATAATGAATTGCATTTATTGAACTTAGTATATAAAATTTAAAATTTATGATTTTTTTTTTATAACGGAAAATGAATTCCATTTGAAAATAATTATAAATTTATTTCATTATTAAAATGAGTTGCATTTATTAAAGTTAGTATATTGAATTTAAAATTAATAAAAATATTTATCTTTTTTTATAAATGTTATAACGGAGAATGAGTTGCATTTGTTAAACATATTATATATATAGTTTGAAATTGATGACAATTATAAATATATTTCATAGTTAAGAATGATTCCCCTTTATTAAAATTAATATTTAAAATTTGAAATTAATGATAGAATTTAATGAAAATTATAAAAACAACATATAGAATAGAAATGAATGAAAATTATAGTATCTGAAATTAACGAGAAAAATTGATAACAATTGCTTGTAATAAAGTTGAAATTAGAAAAAGCAATAATGTTCAAGGGTTTGACTTAGTATCGGTGTCCCGGCTTCTCGGTAAGAAGGAAGTATTGCCTTCGTGGCCTCGTCACCATTTGGGGCTCTGTTGAGGTGGACTTTATAGAACTAGAGATTTCTAGTGGTCACAGTCCTCGGAGTTGAATATGCATGAACAGACTCCTCTCCCCCGCTTCCGCCGGAAAAGAAATACTAAATGCATCAAGGCCCAGGAGGGGCGCTTCCGCTATGTACTTGGACACGATATATATATGGACAGAGTTTCCTCCCTCTACTCCCGTGCACTGATTGGGCGCTTAGAGTATGCTCGAATGAATAAATTGGCATGGGTGGAGTGGGCTACTGCAAACTGGAAGCCCCTGATCGACTACGTCCCAACGATTAGTTTATTATCTAGGGGATGGATAGTTTTCATTTTTCTTGAGGAGGCTCACTGCACACGTATTCTGGAAGGCATCTGGTGCATGGGGGCGGGTTCTTTGGTGCTGGACCACTGGCATACCCGATTTGATCCTTTAAAGAAAGGATATCAAAATGACACTTATGGGTTTTACTACCACATTTACCATTTCCCTTGTGGAATAAAAATGTGTTGGAAGGTATAGCAAATACCATTGAAAGGTTTGTGGCTGTAGAGACGGACTTCCTCCTGGATTTTGACAAAAGGGTAGCAAGAGTCCTGGTAGAAATGGATGTATCCCTGGGTTTACCCGCAGATGTGGAAGTACTCTGTGGGGAACGTCTTTTTATTCAGAAGCTAGATTACTTCCGAGTCCCTTTTAGGTGCAGTATATATCATGAGATCAGTCATCTACGGCGCCATTGTCATACACTACGCTCATATAATGAAGATTCAGGATCTGACATTCTCTAGACATCTGATTTAAAAAACACCTGTCTTTCCGAGCCGTTGCCAGGTACTCTTAATACTTCTCCTTTTCCAACAGATTATGTTTCAGACTCTTATTTAAATGATATTGATGGGCTGATTCTGTCACATTCNTGATTTAAAAAACCCCTGTCTTTCCGAGCCGTTGCCAGGTACTCTTAATACTTCTCCTTTTCCAACAGATTATGTTTCAGACTCTTATTTAAATGATATTGATGGGCTGATTCTGTCACATTCTAAGGAACCTTTGCCTGACTCCTCTCAGTCTCCTATTTTTGATCTAGGGGCACAACCTTCCTCTCCCCTAGTTGATGCTTTTCCAGTTGTATCTGTCTCTCCGATCACGAGTCCTACCTCTTGCCCACCTGCTTCGACAGCGGACTACTCCTTCCTCCCTCAATCCTTGATGGTTTCGATACCTCTATCCCAGAACCCTCCCGCTTTGGATGTACCTGTTCCCTTGATGTCCTCACTTATTGAGTTTCCGCCATTGGAGACTCGTGTCACGGTCCCTCCTCTTTCCCCCTCCTCTATTAGTCCTACTACTTCACCATCTTTCTCTGATCCTTCACTTAAACAATCTCTCTCTATTTTCACCGCTACTACTCCTACCTCTCCCTCAACTCTACCTTTGAACTCCATACGTTTCGCCAATGTTACCGTCAGGAAAAAAAAGGGGAACAAGTACAAGTCACAAGTGGACCTTTCCTCTGCTTCCCCTCCCTATATTCCACTTTATGTCCCCTTAAATGATGATGTCGGTAACTTGCCTCCCCGGGGACTTAGAGCCTTGTCTCCCCATCATGATGACCCATGAAGATAGTCTCTCTAAATGTCAGGGGCCTTGGAGGCAAGGCCAAGCTTCACCGCCTCCGCACTCTCTTCAACTCTCTCAGCCCGGATATGATTCTTCTTCAGGAAACCATGTGCAGCTCCTTCCCTGCTTTATTGGCTTTTCCCAAGCTTCTCCCCTCCTGGGAGTACTGTGCTATTGATGCCACTGGCCTCTCTGGTGGTCTCCTTTTAGCTTGGAACCCCCACAAAGTCAGATGCCGAGCTTATCACACTTGTGTTGGACTCCTGCTTCAGGATTCTTTTCGGGGTCTCACATATCCCATCTCTATTCTCAATATATATGGCCCCTATAAAAACCATGAATCCTTCTAGGAAAATGCACTTACCAGTGGTTTCCTCAGCACTCCCAACCTGATACTTGGTGGCGATCTTAATCTAACTCTGCACTCTTCTGAGGTTTGGGGATACAAACCCTCATCTGACCCCCTTTTCGGTTACTTTTTATCACTGTTCGACACACTTGGCTTGATGGATCTAGCCCCCCTTTGTGTAGGCCCACGGTGGCGTAATGGTCATGCAGGTTCAGAAGGCATTAGCAAAAGACTTGATCGATTTTTTATCTCGGGCTCCTTAATCCCTTCCCTAGGGATTCATAGGGTCTGGACTCACTGCTCAGATATTTCGGACCACTATCCTATTGTTCTGGAATGGAACAAGCAAAGAACTTCCTTTAATTATCCCTTCAAGTTTAACCGATCCTGGCTCAATGATCCTGATTTTACTAACTGGTTTTCTGCTAAATGGCCTCTCCTTTCACTGGATGACTCTGCCTCGGTTCTTGAATCTCTCCAACATAAGCTTCGTACTCTTAAACATGAAGCCAAATTGTGGATTAAGGACAAACAGGCCCAATTTGATGACGATTTACACAAAATTGAACAGGCCATTACTTCCCTCCTGGCTAGCTCTTTCAATGGTATTTTAACTTCGAGAGATATGGCTCTTCTTGCCCAACTCAGATAAAAAAGGGAAATGATTCTAAATCATTCTCTTCTCACTTGGCAGCTGAAAAGTAGAACAAAATGGGCTTTGCAGGGTGATTCGAATACGAAGTACTTTCATATGTTAGCCTCAGGTTGGAGAAACCAGAATACTATTTGGTCTCTTTCAGATGAGGCAGGTAATACTTTTGAGGATGAGACAGCTCTCAAAGACCTTGGTGAATCACATTTTTCCAATATTTTCAAAGATGATGGGGGGACCTGCTTATATCATCAGCTTAAGGTAATCCTCCTTTATCCCAGAATGATACATATTGAGAAAGCCACTGATCTTACCTGTCGGGTTACTCTTGGGGAAGTTGAGCTAGCACTTAAATCTTTCAAAAAAGATAAAAGCCCAGGTCCGGATGCCTGGCCTGTCGAGTTCTACTTGTACTTTTTTGATCTTCTGGGGATGGAACTTTTATCTGCTGTTGATTCCACTAGAACTACAGGGAACATCCCCAGTTCTCTGAACTCCACCTTCATTGCTCTTATACCCAAAAAAGACAAGCCCCAGACTTTTGCTGACTTTAGACCCATTTCCTTATGCAATCTACTGTATAAACTTATCTCTAAAGTTATCGCGGTTAGAGTAAAGCCTTTCCTGGACTCCGGTATATCTCAGGAACAATATGGGTTTCTCAAAAACCGCCACATCATTGATCCTGTTGTTATTGTACAGGAATCTCTTCACTCTATAAAATCCAAAAACCTCTGTGCTTTCATCCTCAAGCTCGATCTAATAAAGGCCTTTGATAGGGTTAACTGGACCTTTATCCGCCTTATACTGATTCAGATTGGTGCTCCCTTACAAACTGTCAACTGGATTATGGGCTGTATTTCCTCTGCAACCTTTGCTGTGCTTATCAATGGTACCCCCACAAATTTTTTTCCTGCCTCACGTGGCATATGCCAAGGTTGTCCCCTTTCTCCCCTGCTCTTCATTCTTGTCATTGAAGGACTCAGTCTTTTAATTGCTGATGCCCGGAACCATGGACTAATCTGAGGGATCAAAATCTCTTCCTCTCTTGCCCTGACACACCTTCTCTTTGTGGACGATGTTATTCTTATGGGCACTGGTACTATACAAGAATGGGTTACATTTGATGTCATACTTGAAACCTTCTGCAAAGCATCAGGAATGTCTATCAGTCTGGATAAATCTGTCCTTCTTCATAACAATATTCCTGCTCCGGAACTCCAAAATCTTACCATAGTCATCCCATATAAACTGCTCCCCATAACTACAAGATTCAAGTATCTTGGGTTTTTTATCAAACCACTGGGATACAGATCCAAAGATCGGCATTGGTTGGTACAAAAATTTGAAAACAAAATCAGTCTGTGGACACACAAGTTGATATCTTTGGGAGGCAAATTGATCCTTGTGCAGTCAGTACTCTCCAGCATCCCTGTTTACTGGATGGGACTCGCCCCATTACTAGTCTCTACTTTGCACAAGCTCAGGAGCATTACCTTTGCTTTCTTATGGGGATCTTCAGGGAATGCTCGCAAATATCACCTAGCTTGCTGGTCTGATTTATCTTGGCCAAAGAAATATGAAGGGTGGGGAATTAAAAACCTCCATTGGTTCAGCATTGCTCTATGTCTTAGAAATTTCTGGAAAGTCCTCTTCAGTGACAGTCTTTGGCATCGAGTCCTTATCACTAAATATCTGAAGTAGAACTTTGTAATTACTTGGCTCCATGAGAAAAAGTTCAGTTCACGGGGTGTTTTCTCTATCTGGAGGGGGTTTATTCATACATTGCCCTGGATGGGGTGTTATCTTACATGGCAGGTTGGGAATGGTAATGATATATTGATAGGAACTGATCCTGTGATTGGCAATCCTACCTCTTACCACTTTCCTGAAGGACTGAGAACATATCTGGAAGACTTGGATATAAAAACTCTTGCTCAAGCCCACAATACCTTACCAGATGCTCATCACTACTGGTACAAAGCAGAAGAATTATATCTGGACGGTGACTGGAAAAAAATATGGAACTCGTTCACTAGGAACCTGGATCTTAATGGTATTCGTTTATCAACTGAATTTGACATGCTGATATGGGAGTACAATAAAGTAAATGGTATGATTACTACTGATAAAGTTTATGAATGCATTGTTAATTCTTTCACTCTAGATCTGGGCAGCCGACTGTATAATTCACTTTGGTCTGGTCTCCTTCCACACAAAATTGGATGTTTCACATGGCTGGTTTTGAGAAATAAAATTCTCACTTGGGATAATTTACAGAAAAGAGGGAAAATTGGGCCAGGTATTTGTTCTTTATGTTACTCAAGTGAAGAAATTGTTTATCACATCTTCTCTCGCTGTCCGATATGGAGATGTATTTTGGGGCTTATCTGCGACCAATTGCAGCTACATATTCCACCTGTAGCTGATTCTATTGCTGATTTTTTTGAAGCATGGGTCTCCACATATCATCGCAGCTCTACTCTCTTTTTCATCCCTCACCATGCGATATGGGCTATTTGGAAAGCACGTAACAGAGCTGTTTTTTATGGTAAAAAGGTGACTATCTTAAGCGTATGTCACCAGATTTTAAATGCTGCACATATCACTCCCTCTCGGCTTGTCACAAAGGGAAGAATTTCAAGATCAGCCAGACAGATTGGGCCTAGACCACGCATGATTTTCCCTTGTGGTTACTTCGATGGTGCATCTTCTTCCTCAGCAGCTAGAATTGGTTTTTGCTTGTATCTTAATGAGAATCACCATCTGGATTTTGCGCTGGGGGTTGGACATGGCTCCAATACTAAGGCAGAACTTCTGGGTCTATGGGCCCTTCTGCACTCCTTCCAAATGATGGGAATCCATTTAGCTCGTATATACGGTGACTCACAGGTCATTATCAATTGGGATAAAGGAATTACTGCTCTCTCCCCACTAGAGCTCCTTCACTGGTGCAGGGAATCACAAAAGCTTTTTAAAAGCTTCCAGGATCTTACCATCAGTCACATCTATCGTGAATTCAATGGGATTGCAGACCGTCTTTCAAAACAAGCACTCACATTCCCCCCGGGTTTTGGATGTTTTACTGAATTTTTTGATGACCATTTGGTCACTAGTGACTCCTTTCAGCTCCTTTGAGCCATGTTTTGGGGACCTTTCTCCCCTATTGGACATTTACTTGTACTATGTTGAGTGACTCTTTTGGACCGCAGTTCTGGTCCTTTGGTTCATGATAGATAGGACTGACGGAGATAGATCATTTGCATGATGAGACAGATTCTGATGGGAACAACACCTACTATTGCACGCCATTCCCCCTGGCTGCGACTGGATGTGATTCTTTATCGTCTAGCTGTATTCATTGTTGATGTAACCCTCTTTGGGCGAGTGTTATCAATGCTCTTTGATTCTTAATAAGAATAACATTGACAGGCTTTTTCTTCCTGAAATAAAAGAAAAAGCAATAATGTAAGTGTCCAATTTGAAAATGACAGAAAATGGAAAAGCAAGAACAACAATAATATTAAAATTTCAAAATAGAAAAACAATTCCTAAACATGAAATTGAATATTGAAAAATGCCCGAAAATGGCAAAGCAAGAACTACAGTAAATATTAAAATTTCAAAATGGAAAAGCAATGCCTAAACATGAAAATTGAATACAGAAAAAGATGGCCAAAGCGATTGAATGAATTTTGAATTTAGAAAAAAAAAAAGTAAAAATGGCTGAAAACTACAAAGCAAGAACAATAAAAAATTATTTAAATTTGAAACTCGTTAAATAATGGGCACTCATGAAATTTAAATGTTAAATTTAGAAAAAGCATGGGCAAAGCAACTAATTGAATTTTGAATTTAGAAAAAGCATGGGCAAAGCAATTGATTGAATTATGACTTTGGAAAAAGTATACACAAAGTAATTACTATCAATGTATAAAATTTAAAAATGACCATATAATATTTAATTAAAAAAAAGTTAATTTTCAATTGAGAAAAATTATAGTAAAATAAAAGTGAAAATTAATAAATAAAACCATTATACTAAACTTAATTTTATTCTTAAATGAGTAAAATTAAAATGAATATCATCACATTGATTAAGATGAATATTATTAAATCAATTTAAATTTTATTTTATATTTAATAACTTAAATTAAGATTAAAATGAATATCATTAAATCAAAATAAATTTAATAAGAGAGAAGAATTGCATTTATGTGAAAAATAAATATTGGAGTAAAGTGTGATCTATCTAAGTGTTAGATGAAAAGGATTGCAATTTACATATGTACACTTTATGTGTTTCATAGAAATATTTAAAGAATATGTATTTTGGGAAGAAATGCAGTCAATGCATATTTTTAGGTATGAAAAGAGTTATATTTTAGATATTTTCGAAGAATAGTAGGAATTGTCATTTATATATGTGTGTTTAATATTGTTTATCTAAAAGTTTGGGGATCTAATATTATATATTTATTGGGATATTTTTAATTTATATATATTAAACTATATGTATACGAAGGTTGTGAATATATACAATTAATTTCCCTCGAAAAGGAGTGTGAGTTATATATTTACTCAAATAAAAATAATTGCAATTTGAATATTGTACTCTTTAGAAAAGGGTTCTTTGAATATTTATAGATTGAAATGGTGAATTTAGAATTTCCATCATTAGAGGAAATTTCAAATCAAAATCAGCCTCCTCAAAAAAAATCAATAAATTGATAAAATAATGCCATGTAGACATTTTTTTAATATATTAATCTATTATTTCACTTTTATCAAAGCTGCCCCGAATTATTGCACTATTTTCAATGTTACCCTAGATATATATTTTATATTAAAATCAATTAATGAGAATGAAGTTCCATGAAACTTTTCACCCAAATGTAATTATAGAAATCACATAAAATAATGAAAGAAATTTAATAGATAATTTCAACAAAAAATTAGTTATTTTGAGAATGGTGTTTCACCCAAAATAATGTTAGAAATCACTTAAAATAAGGAAATAAATTTAATACATAATTTCATCTAAAAATAAGTTATTTTGAGGACCTAGATTGATAAATGTTTCACCCCAAAATAAAGATAGAAATCACATAAAATAAGGAAAGAAATTTAATACTTAATTCTATATAAAAAGTAATTATTTAGTTATTTGACTCAACTTTTCTAAATGTAAAATTTATTTAATTTTATTAAAAAAATATACAATATCATACCTAACCCAACAAAGACTATTAAATATTATTGAAAAAACATTATATAATATTGCATCTACCTTCAAATTAAAAATCTTATATAATTTTACACAATCATATTATTAAAAAAATACATGCCCAAATTTGCCGGAATCTAAGATGATTTTTTTAGAATCTGAAGTTGGTTTATATATTATATTTTATTAAAAGAAAATTATCTTCTGAATGTAGGTATATTGTTATTTGGTAAGAATGAAAGTTTTAATATAGAATTATTATTATTAAGGTTAATATGTATTCTCTTTGAAAAATGATTTCACTTAGTTTTCCCCATTGCCATTGACTAGGACGTCTCCAACTAAGGAATATGTAAGTTAAAATTAAATATTAATATATATAAACGTGTATAAATGTTGGTTGGGTGGATATTGTGGTCAGTAATATACCCACATGCTCGTAAGGAGAAGTGTTACCACGCATTAATATTTTCTATATATTTATTTAATTAAAATTACTATAAATTTATGGTTTGGAAAAATCGATTTATTTAATTACCAAACTTAATCTAATTAATATTGGTAAAAAGAAGTCTTCCCATGCATTAACTTCTCTAATATGATCATTTATTAGAATTAGTGGAGAATGGGTTATCATATTAATTTGATTTGGATATCCAAGACAAATTGGGGCAATTCGGGCAGAGATTATTTCAATATTCAAGACAATTTGGGGCAAAAGTAAATAAATATTATTATTAAAATATTTCATTATTTCAAAATTATATAATAAAAAATTGTTTAAGAGGTGCTCCCTTTTTGAATTTTAAAGCATTTTGATTGGCTAATACGTGAGGACATGGAATTTGTATTATTTTTGGAAGGCCCATTTTAAATTGAAATTTCCTCTAATTAGTATAATTTTTGGAATAATTATATAGTTTAAATGTTGATTTGAATACATTAGAGTACATACATAGTTGAATGTTTAATGATGAATTGACTTTGGATGAATAAACCAAATGTTATGTATTTAGAAATAAATTGGTAGAACAATGTTGTTCTTGATTTTTAGTAAAAATTCGAAGATGTAAAAGGATTGATCAACTTAAGCCTTGATGCATAAAAGTATAGGTTTTATATTAACTTTGGAGGAAGTTATTTAAAAGGCAAGGGGGGGGGGGTTCTATTTCCTAGGATTAGTAGGAATAGTGTCAAATAGATGAATTTGGAAAAAATTATTAATGGAAAGACTCGATCAAACTATGATGACACACGTGATGTGACTTGAAAAGTCTTCCGAAGTGGTCATATGACCATGGAAATGATAAAATAAGGTAAGGATGGGATGAGATCCTTGACCTAGGGTTACAATACCAAAGATATGACTAGGAAATTAAATTTAACACCATCATCTAAGTCACTAAATCCTGACATGTTGGAATCATATCTAAATGGAGAGTCAAGTTTTATTAATATCTTTGGGTTTGGGAGAAGCCTTATGAGAGTAATGAGTAATTGTTGACTATATAATAGACGTTATCGATTTGGAAATTAGTAACTATAACTTACCAATCTATATTTTATTAATGAGTGTATACCTTCACTCCTTGGAAGAGAGGATAGCCAAGTAGATTTGAAATATTACTTATTTTTGGATGTGCTAAAATTTGATTGATATTTGATACAATATACCTTGTAGTTAATTTGGATATCACAAATCCTTGTGGGAGACTAGAAGGTGTTGAAAATCTAGGTCAGATTGGAAATTATTTAAAGTATTATTGGATTTACATTATGTGAAATTATTATTGAATTAAAGAAAGTGTGTTGGAACCTTATTGCTTGGAACATGAGGTCAATAATGGTAGTATATCTAGTGCTTATGGGAATGATCATTTGATGAAAATATAATAGAATGGGACAAGGACTCGAATGTCAGCGAAACTAACATTGAAATATACTATAAGAATTAACTTCAAGATGAAGTTTCCTAAAGAGGAGGAGTATGTAATGCCCCGCCTAGGGATAGAAAAAGTAATTGAATGAAATCATTATGTATAGATAGAAATGACGATTCGATACTAAGTTACCATGGTAGATATATTTTGGTAAACTAGCAATGTGTGATTCATGTATGAGGATCTAATATCAGGAATAGATATAGTCCCAATACTGTGACTTGGGAGGATGCATTGGAAATACATTAACAATATCCATTCTTACTCTAGAACTTCAGGGCGAAGTTCCTGAAGTGGGGGTGTATGTAACACCCTGTTTTTATCTTGAATTTTGAGATTATTATAACTAATTTTTTAAGACATTCTATGAAGAATGAACCGACTATTTATTGAAATCTAAAAACTTTGTATGGACGTATTTTTGATGGCATCCAGTTTCAGATTACCTAAACATGTGTGAAGCAATGAATTACTGATGAGATATGACCTAAGAATTATTTGACATATTGATTATATGAGAAGTAAATTATGTTTATGAAAATGAGGTTGACATTTGGTCAATTGTGAATGAAGTGATATTATGATTTTAAATTGTGACTGAAGAATCATGTGAAGTTATCAACGAGGATTAAATGTTGTATAATTTTTTATAGTAATGAATGAGTGGAAAAAGTTATGTAGCATATACTTTGATGGTCTGTTGAGTGTGACAAGAAAAGCAGGTACAAGAAACGAAATAAAGCATTAATATGCAAAGAGTCTAGTTGATTCGAAAACTATGGCAGGTGATATCAATCTGGTTTATAATATGATTAAATTGTGATATGTTTGATGCACTAACATGCATGGACTCTGGATTAGTCAGGAAACCTCGATAGCTGAGGTTGATTGAAGTTTATGTTATGGTTTAAATATTATTTATGAGATTTGATACACGGGTTGTTATATGCACATGTGATGGGATACAATTTCCAATCGACCCACATCAAGTGATGGGGATGAAAAATTATACGTGTAAGTCTAGCAAATTGGACGTCACGATGAGATTTGAATAGAGTAAGGAAAACTCTAGTTAATCAAATGCGTGTGTTGTGAGGGTAGTCCATGATTTGGTCACTCATGAATATTGTAATGGGGGGTGTGCAATAAGGATTTGACCTTATTCCCCAGTAACCACCTGGCTCTTCATAGGGTAAGCAAACTGAGGTGACATTGGCTCAGTCGTCATAACCAACTCCTCGCCCTATGGGCCTATGGGCCTACAAGGATTTGACCTTATTCCCCAGTAACCACTTGGCTCTTCACATGGTAAGCAAACTAAGGTAACATTGGCTCAGTCGTCATAACCAACTCATATTTCATAAAACAGTCTACGATCCTCTAGCCTGCAAGTGAATTATGATTAATCCTCTTTTGATCCGAACAATGATCAGTGTGAAAACATCTCTGGTCTATAGCAAAATAAATCAATGATCCAAATATAAAATCCGTTTGACCAATTCAAATTCAATGATAACACAATAAATTCATTCTATAAAGCCTAAAAATACAAGCAAATATCAATTACACAGAGAATAGTTGCCACAGTATTAATCTATTTTTCTGCTCAAGGAAGAACTGATTCCGAGCTTCCCCTCCTTCGATCTTTCCTCTCTCGAGCTGTCTAAGCTTCTGTGAGCTATCAAAAAAAATGGTTGTAAGCTATCAAGCCCCAATTTATCCAAACTCTTGAGCTTATCAAGCCCCCATGACCATCATACACATTGTGTTTTAAATAAAATTATGATTTGGTTTCTAGATCCTATAACATAGGAACTCAATCCTTATCCGAACTCTATAAACCCTATGACTCACTAACTAACTTCTAGATATACTCAACTTTTAACCAATTTAATCCTAATCGTTACACATGGAAAGGATCTAGAATCCTTATCCAGTTTTATTCAGTCTTTTGAAAAAATAAAGAAATTTACATATGAGACACTAGGTCTCTTTTTAGGATTTCATTTGACTTTGTGAAGTCATAAATGACTTCACCCTTTTTTATCCTTTGCTCCTGCATCAAACTCCCCGTCTTGAATTTCTTCATGGGCTCATGTCCATGAGATCCCTCTCTGTTGTTTTTCTATAGGATTGCAGCAAACACCCAAAGTTTTGATCTCGGTAGTTCTCTCATCTTGAACAGTATTTTCAGCCATCTCTTCCAGCATTCTGTTAGCAACAAGTCTACTGGTTCCTCTGGTACATATTATGAATTTACATAACACTTTTGTTTCATCTGACCTACAAACAATTTGTTAGAAATTTCACATTTATCTACATTTGAACATATCTGTTTCCCTGTTACAAAAGCAAACAAAAAATACAATGTCAAGAAAAATTATGACATCCAAGAATTCTTTGCATGAATTCCTTGGCCTTTCTCCCCTTTACTTGCTTTAGTTACATCATCGTCCTTTGTCACATCACTTTTCTTTATAATTTCATCAAGCATATACCTCTCATCTTCCTCCATGGCTAGACGTTGTGCTTCCTCCATCAATGCCATACTTGCATTTGATATTTCCTGTTGATTTACTCCTTCCATCAACCAGTCATTGCACACTTTGTTAGTCATCAGAATTTCAAAATCATTTGAAAATTTTGTTTTTGAAATTACCTTTACCTCTGTTCCAACCATTGAATCATTTAAGAACTTCTTATCATTCATCATTAGCAACTGATTACTGACTTCCTCTTGCTTACCTCTGAATGGATAAGGGCTATGCTTCTTAACAATCTTTTCAAAGGAATAGACATTCTTATTTCCCTCATGTACTACATTTATGTCAAATTGCCAAGGCCTACCAAACAAAATATGACAAGCATCTATTTTTATTATGTCACATATTACCACATCCCGATAATTCCCAATCTGGAATTCTACTTGGCATAGTTCATTCACTAGAATTTTATGTCCTTTCTACAGCCATGCAACTCTGTATGGTTCTCGATGTACTGTACTCTTCAACTTCAGTTTGTTCACCATTTTTGTAGATACTAAGTTATCAGTACTACCACTATCTATAATCAATTTTCAACACTTAATTCTTTTCAGCCACTTCTAATTCTTTTGGACCTTTAGGTTCAACTTGCACTGCTTGTGCTCCTCTCTGCCTTGCAATATTTTCTAGACAGTCCCATGACATATGGCCAAGCTTCCCACATGTATAAAATCTCACCGGTCCACCTCTTCCTCTGCCTCTTCCTCTAGAATCAAATCTCCCTCCTCTGTTATCACTGATTCTGTCAGGATGTACTTGTTGATTTGAACTACTGGTATCACCTTTCTGTTGCTACTCTCTTCCTCTAGAGCCTCTCACCTTTGCTTTTTGACTCTACTTTCTCATCAGCTTTTCCTCAGCCTTCAAAGCAACCTGGTATGCTTCCTCAATAGACCTCAATGACATTAAACTCAACTCATCCTAAATATCAAATCTTAAGCTATTTATATACCTGGAAACTCTCTCATGTGTATCCTCTATATGCCCTGATCTAATATTCACCTTATAAAATTCCTCAGTAAACTCCCCAATTGTCATTGACTTCTGCTTAAGATTCTGCATTTTCCTAAACAAGATCAATTGGTAATCTTTACGAATAAAATTACCTCTTAACTTAGCTTTTAATCTGCTCCAACTATTGAGCTTGGATTTTTGTTTCAAGATCCTCTCTTCTTGCACACCATCCCACCACAAGGATGCATTCCCTCTCAACTTTGTGACAACAAATCTGACTTGCTTGTCCTCCTTCACTTTACCATAATCAAAGTGCTTATTCAAAGCATTGATCCAATCAATTAGTTCCTCTAGATCTAAGCTCCCATTATAGAATTGTACATCGGCCTTTGAACTTGAACCTACACCAAAGATTGATTTTAGTATTCTTACCTTGGAAGTTCCAGCAGTTGTCTCCTCCTTCTCATCTTCTGGTATTTCTTCCTCACTTGTATCCCCAGTGTGCTCTTGATGTTCAGAGGTCTCCAAGGCTTCCATCCTTGCTCTCGGATTTCTCACCTCCTCTCTTAACTTTGCATTGGAAGTAGGTCTTCCTCACCAGCCCTGACCTCATTCAACTCTGGCATCCATCTCATGGCACAATATTTCACTGTTGGATACAACTTTCCTGTCAATAATATATTGCTTTGATTCTGTTATCAATTTAGGAGTAAATATGATCTTTCCTTTTATACAAGAAAACATCCTACCTCATAAACTAACAATTCCTCAATTTTAAGAAACAAATATTATAACTGCTCTAATACCAAAAAGGATGTAAGTCTTCCTCTAAGATCTACAAATGAGGGTCTAACAAAGTGTATATAAACTTATACACTATCCTCTAGGTTTAACATATTTCAAATTAATATAAAACCATAAAAATTCACCTCTTGGCTCTATTATTTTGTGCACAAAACATAATTATCTATGCACAGAGGTAAAGTAGTAAACCACTGCTAACTCTAGCACACCTCACCATTTATAGAAACCTCCACTATCATTTAGCACTTAAGCTCCAAGTGCCCAGCACTAACCACATATGATCACTGGTTAGATTTCCATTATTACGCTCAGCAAAAGTTGTTTTATAAAAACCTTTTGGGAGAGCGATATCGAGTCATAAGCTGACACCTCATCACTTTAGGAAATCTGTTGATTTCCCATCGCACTGCCCATGGCAAATTAACTTGTTTGCAAGTCTAAGTGCAATATTCTCCTTTGACCATCGATCAAACCTGCGTTCAATTTATACCATTCGGACTATATAATTTGTTAGTCAGTCAATTGTAGCCATTCTATCAATTCATCAACACATAGGCATTCATTGATATCTTTTGCATATGCCTACAGTATTTAAACCACAAAATTCTTGCGATTTCCTTGTAATTTCTTAAAGAAATTCAATAGAGACTATCATTAATTGAAAATATAGAAAAGAATTGTCCCAAAAACAGTCTACAAGCCTCTGGCCTGCAAGTGAATTATGATTAATCCTCTTTTGATCCGAACAAGGATCGGTGTGAAAACATCTCTAGTGTATAGGAAAATAAATCAATAATCCAAATATAAACTCCTTTTGATCAGTTCGAATTCAATGATAACACAATAAATTCATTCTATAAAGCCTAAAAATACAAGCAAAGATTGATTACACAGAGAATAGTTGCCACAGTATTAATCTATGTTTCTGCTCAAGGAATAACTGATTCTAAGCTTCCCCTCCTTTGATCTTTCCTCACTCAAGCTGTCTAAGCTTCTATGAACTATAAATAAAAATATTGTGAGCTATCAAGCCCTAATTTATCCAAACTCTCGAGATTATCAAGCCCCCCTAACAATCATACAAACTGTGTTTTAAATACAATTACGATTATGTTTCTAGATCCTATAACATAGGAACTCAATCCTTATTCAAACTCTATAAACCCTATGACTCATTAAATAACTGCTAGAAATACTCAACTTTTAACCAATTTAATCTTAATTTTTACACATGGAAAGGATCTAGAATCCTTATCCAATTTTATTCAGTCTTTTGCAAAAATAAAGAAATTTACATATGAGACCCTAGGTCTCTTTTTAGGAGTTCATTTGGCTTTGTGAAGTCATAGATGACTTCACCCTTTTTGAGCCTTTGCTCCTGCATTGAGGAGCATAGCACCTTGATAATCCTGGTCGTGACGAGAATGCAGCGGTAATCAACATCTATTTGAATTCATGGAAATAATAAATTGATCATAACGAACTTTAAGTAAATTATGATATGTTAAATTAAATTAAATAATAAATAAATAAATAATGATAAATAAATAAACTGAAATAAGGCTAAATTAAGAAATCAGTTAAAAGAGTAAATTAAGAAACTAGAACTAAAGTAAAACCCTAACTAATCGAAAAATAATCAGAGAACCTATGATAACTAAAAAGTGTGTGGGTAAATAAAATTAATTAAGGAAAATGAAGAGTTAACTGAAGGTGATGCATATAATGCATTGTTATTAACAGAAGGGTTAATAAAAGCTAGAGAAAAGGGAAGAAGGGGGATCTTCTTCAGTCCTGCCATAGTTTTGAGCTCGAACCAATTTGGTGGCTCGGAGGTGACTGTGGAAGAGTGTGGTTCAATACAATGTGAGTGGGGTTGGGATCCATCCAGTAGCAGCCCGGTGTTATATTTTCGTTTCTAGCCATGTATTCTCAGCCCCGTCGAAGGAATGGAAAGGAGGAAACCAATGGGTTCACTATGATTGGAAATTTGTCTAGAATGTGCAACGAATATTTCAGCAGCAAATAAGTCTCAGAGCACTAGCAGATCTTGGTGAGTTCACAGGAGCTTGCGACAAGTATTTTGGCAAAAAAATAGCCTTCAGCAACACTATCAAATCTCGAGAATTTTACAGGTCAAATCTATGGTTGTAAATTATGTTGTTTATTTTCTTACAGTTATCTAAGTAAATTTCATTTGGCTTAAACGATTGTAAATTGGATTTTGTTATAATTGTTTATAGTTGTAACAAGCACCTCTCGATTAATGTATGGATATAGATATATGTATATGACTTGTTGTATTAGCTTTTAGAAGAAAGAATTTTTGGGGTTCTTAGTCTTATGGATCTAGAGTTTATGATATACATGCATATTGGTGTTAGTATTTTTGTGGACCCTATGGAGGGTTGTTACAATATTGCAATCTTCCAAATGGCTTCGACTAAAATTGACAGGACAAAAATGGAAATAGGACAAAAAAACAAAACAACATATATCCTACCTTCAACAATCATAACTTTAGCAATTATGCATACTTTCATCAACAAATTAGTTGAAAATCAATATAAGGATTGAACCATTTATGGGAGAGATACTTCTTCATTGGTTTCAACTTCATATAGTAGAATTCTTGTAGAACTAAAGTCTCTTTTGAAGGTTTTTTTCTTTATAATTCATCTCTCTAAAACTAAAGTCTAAAAAAGTGTTCCTTGCTTCTTTCACACTGTCCATAATTGGGAATCACATAAGTTGTCCATACTAGTTCTTGTTTTTTCCCTATCAATTATTAGCTAGAAATCTTCCATGATCTGAAGATTCAAGATTCCTCTTTCTAAAGCATTTCTTAGAAACAACCATGATGCAAATCATTCAACGTGGTTGTTAGTACCTTGTAATATTTCTTAGCAAGCATCATTAAAGTAACCCCACACCACAATTTTATCAATTTGTTTGCATTTCAGAATTCTAGGTGACTTCATTGACACTGGTTTCCATATTTGTCCATATGAAAAACTAACTTGATGACAAATCTGAATTTAAAGTAATTCCTTACCATGGAAAGTAATTTCATTTCTTACTAGCCATATTTCCCAAGCAACTATGCATAGTAATGACTTGTGGGTTGAAACAAAATTATAATTACACCATATTTCAAAGCAAACTTAGATAGAATCCCACTCCCATTTTCCTTTTTCACCTATTAGCTTCAATGTGTGACTGCAAGCTTCTTTCGTTGCAAATCAATGTACTAACACATGATCTACATAGAACCATTAATTAATTCACACAAAATACACCTACCTCGATCCTTCCATATCATGTTTTGACAATTGTCTTACTTAAGTACTTTGTTACATAAGGTTAACCATATAAAAATCCTTGTTATTAAATGGGCATTCAACTTACAAATAGATTTCTACCACCATTTCCTTTCTCCTTCTACTTCCTCCTCCATTTTGGCCTCTTACACTATTTTCATTATATAACTTCTAAAAGTTGTTCTCTATAACCAAATGATTTCATTTTCATCATCCTTAAGTATAATGGCACCATGTTCATCCTATTAAATGTCAAATACCTTGACTAAAGCACAAAAATTCCACAAAATTATGAGGATCCCCTTTTTCTTTTAATCATTTTTTTGGAATTTTTAAAAATGGTTAAGTTTTTTTATCCTTGGAAAACCCAGATAGGCTAATGATACATAGAGTTTCAAAATTTGAACAAAATTGTTCTATTGAGTCAAAGAAATACATATAGTTCTTTAGGAGAGCATAAAAAGAAAACATGGCATGAGTGTTAGTATTATAATCCTCCCTTGTCCAACTTGGTCATTTATGTCTAAATCAGGAGTCATGTCTAAATCGGGAGTCCTTTCAGTCTATTTTTAGTCACTAGCACCATTGGGTCCACTTGGCCTAATTGGGGCACATGTACCAGTTACTAAAGTGTGGGGAACACTAATTGAGGCCAACTTCCATTGATTGCACTTGCATGCATCAATTTAGGAGCCTCCTAGATCAATCCCTACAAATCAGGAGCCACTAGGAGTGCCGATACCAACCTCCATCAGTTGAGTTCAGTTGGTGACTAGTCAAGCTCAGTTAGGAGCTGGTTACATTCAGTTCTAGTTCCCTACACTTAGTTCTATTCAGTCAGCGCTAGGATTTCATGGTTGCATGCAGGTGAGGTGCATTTACTCACCTACCTCAGTCAGTCAGACTAGTCCACACTGAATTAGACACTTGAGTTTGGATTTTGAACTCCAGTGAACTCCAATAATGATTTAGACAAGGTCAGTTAACCATTTAGTCAAGTAGAGTCCGACCAATTCGAATTTCCTCACATGGATCCGAATTTCATGTGGCTATTTAGCCATTGTACTTAATTGTAATTAATTATCTAATTACCTTTGATTAATGAAAGCATTCAAAGTTGCAAGCATTTTTGCACTGTTTCATTCTTCAATTGCTGAGTAAATTGTATGATCTATCTTGTGAGTTGTGTGTTGGTACACAGATCTATGTGCTCAATTTAATATGGTATCAGAGCCTCGGCATGACAAGGCACTTCTCCTACTATAGATTCATACTTGGATCCATTTTTTTTAGCAAAATTTCTCCTTCCAGTACTGCACCAGAAGCAAAGAATTTACCACTTAATATCCCAAGTTAAGGAATTGTTGATCAAGCTTGCTTGATCAACTATGCTGGGTGTGAAGGAAATTCCAAAAGTGTAGTCTGTCAACCTTATTTTATCTATTGGATTGTGTGATTTATAGGTTTATCAGTCCTCTTCACTGCATTAGCTACAAGAAGCTCAGTCTCCTTCACTGCATTTGCTACAGCAGCTCAGTCTTTTTCACTGCATTCGCTACAACAGCTCAGTCTTCTTCACTGCATTCTAGATGGCCCCTCCAATAGAGATTCTCACTCCTTTCAACTATCACCAGTGGAAGGAGGACATGGAGATGCAGCTACGCTCCAAAAGACTCTTCAGACTTACAGTGGAGGCAGAGGCATAGCCAATCCATTATGTTGACAAAGAAAAGTACTTCAATAGGCTTGATGAAGCCTATGGATGCTTGTGCCTCTCAATCTCTTGAGATATTCTCTTCCACATCAATGGATTGAAGACTCCCAAGCAGGTTTGGGATAAGCTTTCCTCCTTATTTGATAAGCAGAATGATCTGAGGATCTATTAGCTAGAGAATGAGCTGATTTCTCTTCATCCAGCCAATTCGAAACACTAAATGACTTCTTCACAAAATTCAAGAATCTAGTGTTCTAGTTGAAGTTGTGCAAGGTTGAGAAGGAGGATGATCAACTAATCCTTGCCATTCTCTCAAAACTTGGTGCAAACTACTCAATATTTGTATCAACCTTTGATTCAGTGAAGCTTACTACTCCAAATTGGATGATGCCTACTCTTAACTCCTTCATTGAATCTCTCACGCAATAGAATGACAAGCTTATCCAAATGGGGATCATTCGATCTTCCAGAGATAAAGCACTGGTTGTAGGAGGACATAAGGTAGATAATGATAAAGGGAACTAAAAGGATGAGTCTCCTGTGGAGAAAGAGCAGTCAAATGAGCCTTTAGGTTCGAATAGAAGCAAGAAGAAGGGAAAAGGAAAGACACTATGTTCTTACTATGGAAGGGGCTTTCATCCAAAAAGCTCCTATATGAGAAGAAAAATTGATAAGATGGATCTTCTTCTAAAGAAACATAACATTACTATACCTTCTAGTGCAAGGAAGGATGGCCATAAACAAGAAAATGAAGAACATGGAGAGACATGACATGCACTAAAGGCTAGCTGCTCAACATCACATGCCTTCCTCATTGATTTTGGAGCTTCCAATCATATGGTTGCATCTAGAGAATCATTCTCTTCCTTGTAGTCTTTTCATGGTCCTAGTAATCATATGGGAAATAACAATAAAGTTCAAGCCAAAGGGAAGGGTTCTATCAAGCTTGAACATGGAAAGTTCAAATATGTGGTTTATGTGCCCTCCCTAACTGCAAATCTGTTATCTATATACGAGATGACTCATTCTATCTCTCCAAAGCTAGTGATATTTGGCCCTGACTCAGTGGAGATCACAGATATCTCTACTGGGAACATCATAGCAAAGGGTGCTACAAATCATGCCTCTAAGGCATATGAGTTCTCACACTTCATGCCACTTTTAGAACCTATGCACTCTCAACAACCACTTGCAAGGGAAGGTAAAAAAATTTCATCTACTTCTTTTGCAGTTTCCACTAGTATTGTAGATCCAATTGTATCAGTTTATGAGATTGAGACTCAAGTTGATTCAGATCCAGATCCAATCCCTACTTCCAAACTGGAAGCTAAGAAGATGACTGGAAATCCATCTGACACTCAGAATACTAAGAACCTTGCGCTATGTCATGCAATCTTACCTCCTTCAAAGAGATGCAATAGACTCCCTGTAAGATCCTACATGGAAAGGGCTCAGTCTCACTACATTCAGAAGAATAGAGTGGATCATACACGTCTTCTTCCAAAAAGAGGAAAAGGTTACATTCCTCCTTCCTTCCATCATCATTTTGGGAGAAGATGGAGAAGTCTACATGCCAAGCCCGAGGATACCTATGCACAGGACATCATGCATGTTGCCTCGCTACATCACAGAGATTGCAGCAACATATTTTTCAATTTTTTCAAACTTGAATCCTGATTCTATTTGCTTAGTTAGAGGGGGGGCTTTTTTCCCATGTGGTTTTTTCCCTAGCTCCTTGTATTGAGCAGTTACTTTACTTTACTTGTTGTAATGGGTGACCTATGGTCTTAGTTACTAGGGCCCACAAATTTTCCAAGTTAGAATTCAGGGGGGGTGTTAGGATTATAATCCTCCCTTGTCCAATTTGGTCATTTATGTCTAAATCAGGAGTCATGTCTAAATCGGGAGTCCTTTCAGTCTATTTTTAGTCACTAGCACCATTGGGTCCACTCGGCCTAATTGGGGCACATGCACTAGTTACTAAAGTGTGGGGAACACTAATTGAGGCCAACTTCCATTGATTGTACTTGCATGCATCAGTTTAGGATCCTCCTAGATCAATCCCTATAAATTAGGAGCCACTCGGAGTGTCGATACCAACCTCCATCAGTTGAGTTCGGTTGGTGACTAGTCAAGCTCAGTTAGGAGTTAGTTACATTCAGTTCTAGTTCCCTACATTCAATTCTATTAAGTTAGCGCTAGGATTGCATGGTTGCATGTAGGTGAGGCGCATTTACTCACCTACCTCAATCAGTTAGACTAGTCAACACTGAATTAGACACTTGGTTTTGGATTTGAACTCTGATAATGATTTAGACAAGGTCAATTAACCATTCAGTCAAGTAGAGTCCAACCAATTCGAATTTCCTCACATGGATTTGAATTGCATGTGGCTATTTAGCCATTGTACTTCATTGTAATTAATTATCTAATTACTTTTGATTAATGAAAGTATTCATAATTGCAAGCATTTTTGCACTGTTTCATTATTCAATTGATGAGTAAATTGTATGATCTATATTTTGAGTTGTGTGTTGGTCCACAGATCTATGTGCTCAATTTAATAATGAGTCCTTCCTACAAAACCTAAAATTATATTTCCTTACATATTGTTCGAGTAATTAAATGCAATTAAAAACTATAAGCAAAAGATAGTTTTAACCAAATTTATGCTCGCTATAGGATTCCTCCATGGAAACATCATCTCATTCCAAGCTATGATCTCCTTTGAAATTCAATTGCTCTGTCAATGCAACAACAATCTTCTACACAATTTCATCCTCAACAACGTTGACATTTATTGAACCAATAAAGACATTTGGATGACCAACAATATATTGGTAGCTACGTAAAAACCCCAAGATATATAATAGTGCATTTTGAGTCACTTGTGAGCTTGTCTTATTAAAATATTTACTCATTTATTTTTTCTTCCAACTCCTCCTATTTATTCTCTTGCTTTTCCATTTGGATGTTGAAATACTCTATTGGTTGACTAATCCCTTGCAATTATCCAGTCATTCTTATATTACCTTTACTATTGTTTATGCATTTCCCTCTTATTTATTCTACCATGAACTGAAAGGGTGAGCCACTATTACGGAGATGGGAAGTAAGGGAAAATCCCTTTCAGTCACTGAAATCCATATTTAAACAAGAAATAAACCAAATCCTACCTAAAAAACACCCTAGAGAGGTTTTGTTCGACCTCAAAGAAATGAAAACCATACCACTCCTCAAAGTTTCCAAAATTTCCAACTAAATCCAATAGAAATTTGGAATCTTGACAAATTTTGGAACCCATTGTAATCTCCACTACCAAATCACATTCTTATCTTTGTTGTTTGATCCATGTTTATGTAATCAACATTGGTAACTCATGCTTTATTGTTTCCTGTAGTATGATTTATACAAAGGGAAAAACTTCTCCACATATTTCTTGGGAATCAAGTCAATTTAGTTTCCTAACGTTGCTAGGTGTGACAACCTTCTTGTCGTTTGGCACTTTTTTGAAATAAATAGATTGTCAGTGCTAATTTTAAAATTTCATATATATGATTGCTAAATATGAAAAAAACAGTTAAACACCACTAAAATTTAACCGATGCTTTTAACCATTTTAAGGTTTAAGGAGAATATTGTATGAATAGAGATATTATGTTATAGTTACACTTCAAAGATAAAAAAACTCTTCATAACTTGTCGACACATTGTCTGCAAATTGAAATGGATTATTCAATCCATGTTGAATAAAAATGTGCTCCCAAGAACTGAAAGAGTTCCAAAAATTATTTTGTAGAACTCTTCACATTGGCTTCTTGGTGCTCTTCTTGAATTCTTATGGGCCTGTGAGCATATATTTGGGAAGAACCAATGAAAGCAAAATTAATGTTCATATGCTTCATATAAGTGGTCACCACAACACTAGTAACAACAGAGGACAATGGGAAGGTTCACATAGCGCACATGGATAAATCTTAAATTCCCAATGTCTTTTCCTCTCATGACCACTTGTATCAATCCATGGTTTTATCTCTCACAACAAAGAAAAAACAAGGATCCTTATTGTGTATCTACAATATAGTCATGCATGACTTCAGTGTAATGCTCAAAATTGGAAAAATGAAATTGATAAATTAGTTAATTAATAGAAACCCCAATTATTTCACACAATAAATGCAAACAGTTTTAACAATAGCAAGGAAAAGACAACAAAATACATACTTGAACCAAATATTTAACTTACATCCTTACTTTAGAAGCCACCAGAATGCCTATCATCCATAGCTCCTCCAAAAAATGTGTGTGGGGAAACCTCTCTCCTCCCAACCAACCCCTTATTCATTGACTGAGAGCCCCCAATCCCTCACTAAATAATACCACTCCAACCACACATCATCAATCACATATCATACCACCGAATCTTATCCTACCCTCAACCTTCAAACCCCTATACTCAACAAAAAAAGGAAACAAGGTGGGAGGAAAAAGATCCCTCTACCTTGTCCATTATCTTATTTAAGATTTTTCAAGCTCCCCTGAGAGAGACACATGTTCTCAAGCAAATATTCCCATGTAATAATCCCCTAAAAATTAAATAGATCATTATATATGTATTTTATTAGTTTTCCTTTAATCCAACCACCATCTTAGCCTAATCTATGATTAGTTACACTTTTAACATATATTTATTTTCTTATGAATCCCATGAACTTAGTGGGTGCTCGTTGGATGTGGAATTAAATTTAGCATCCAACGAGCTCTCCCGATCGAAATTTGAGTAAAAACATAGGGATATATGTCAAAAATACAAACAAAAAAATTAGTTTTTTTTATGATACTTATCCCCAAATTTATATTAAAAAATTGTTTAAGACCTATACGGCATTTCAAATTTAAAGCAATTTCTTTGGCTGACATATGATGACATGGGATTTGAATTAGAGTTAAAAGGCCCATTTTGAGTTGAAATTTCCTCTAATGTATAATATTACTACTATAACCCTACATAGTCTAATACTATTGTGTAGGGATAGGATCTACAACTGTGGCCATCATTAGTAGGTCCCCCGTCTACACTATAATCCTGGCATGCCCCGTAGTACTAATGCAATAAGTGATGGAGGGGATTACATTTAGTGCCAAGCCAACCCAATTGGATTTTGTACGGCTTGGAAAAAATGTTAAGCCACCTTGCAAGCTACCAAGAATTGACATGTAAATGCCTTACCATACATTCCTTCAATATCCCGGGCCTCAACAACAGATCCAACATATGGCCCCAATCACAATTCAACAATGGGTCCGATGTTCATAATTGGACTTTTAAACTCCAACATCTGGCTTGAGAGTGAGAGCTTTAGAGATATTGGAATAACCAAGATTCCCACCTAGTAAAAAGGCCAATGTCAACCAGACACCATATTTAATAACTCTCAATGCAACATCAAACTAATTGGAGCCTATTACTTCAACAAAGGATTCTTGGCAACGTTCTAGATTATAGATCCAAGCCACGATTATGATTATGCCGAAGACTACATGGCAATGAATCCCATATTTCATCTATGTTGGCAAGAAACTATATGCCCGATGTCGATTATTTTGGCCAAGCATTGGGCATGACCAAAAGCATGGTGCCTTGGGCATGGCTGGCCATGTACAAGGTAGGATGGTACAATAACCAAGACCCTTTTGTCATGGGATTTGATTTTATTTCCATGATGGAGATAGCTATAGCTGATGGAGTCGAGGCCTTGTTGCCGTCATTGGTACTCTCTCCTGAGGATCTCATTAGATTCCTATTGTGACGATCAGACATTGCAACTCTCTAGTACTCGTAGGAGTCTGATGTAAATATCTCGAGAAACCCCAGAACCAAATTCCCAAACTAACATCATGGAGATTGGTTTTAATGCTTGGTATGCTCGTCGAGACCTGGCTAATGCAAACTCACTACCGGGTCTTGGGGCTCAAAACCCCAAGCAAGCGTCACTCACATGGATCCAATGGGAAATCAGAGATACGATATTTAAAAAAAGTCTTAAATTTATAAAATAACAAACTATTTGCAAACCTTTTCCCATTTGCAAAAAAATTGAACCCAAGCCTAAACCGTAACGTCTTAATGCGATTCATATATGTCAAGTACATAACACTACTTTTACCTGATTTTACATTTCATACCAAAAATATTCTACATCCCCATGGCCCTAATTTAGTCATATTTAATTCAATATAAGTCACTTATTAAAGGGACCAAGAATTTTATTACAGATTTTAGGATCAAGAATTTCATTGTAAAGTTTTAAAAAGGGACGCTTTTAGCATTTCCTAAGTTATTTATTTTTTCATTCAAAGAAAACTACTTTTCAATGATTTCATTAAGCTATAATGATTTCAACGTAGGTTTAGTATATTGTTTCTCTATTCACTCTACTTTGTGCTTTTTACTTCTAGTCTTTTAAATATATTCATAAAGGTTTTGCTAACATAATGCAAACTCAACATGCACGTGCTAAGAAAGCTTTAGGATGACATTTTTTTTCCATATGGAAAGATCCATGGGAAACCTAGCAATACTTCCCTACATTTGTGGATGGTAGAGGTGGTAAACCGCCGGCCATCCTAGCATAAGGCCTAACCCCAAAGAACTCAAGGCTTGAACCCGTAACCTCCCCTCGAACCAAGAGAGTGTACGCACGTCTTACCAATTGAGCTAACCCTTGGGGCTTAAAAGCTTTAGGACAACATTATACAAAGGATGAAATGATACACTCATACTGGATAAGGAGAAATTGTGACACGTTGGATATATATTATCCCTACCATATACGTGAGAAAGTGTGACACGTTGGATATCTATTATCCCTATCATATATAACATTAGCTCTCATGAGAAAAGTTGTATGGTTAGTATTTGGGACTTCAATTATCGATTGAAAGAGAAAATGAACTTGAATTGATGCATTTGAGTTTTCAGTTGGTCTAGTACCAAACCAAATGTGCAAGTACCTTTCATGTGGTAGTATTCAACCAAATGTTTCAAAGAGATAAAGAGAGGATGGTATTTTTTTATTTTTGTTTAAGTGGGACTTGGGATTAGAATGGATGTGATCATAACAATAGTAAAAGTGTAACAATTATTTTTACTTCAGTCTTGAAAGTAATATTCAAAATGAAAAAAATAGGGTAGTATGGTTTATCAATGCTTAATTTTTCATAAAATTTAATAAATTGTTGTAACAGTGGTGCTAGAATTGGATTAAACAACGCAACAAAATTCATGGCTCTTTAGGTTCTCCTTAAAGCTGCCAAGGAAAAAGAGATAAAATATCTACAGTTGAGGAGTGACTCAAAGCTTGTTATCGACTGGGCAAATCTCAAATACTTTAAGATTGAAAATCTAGTATTGAACCCAATCTTGATCCTTATCAAGGAGGTAAGGTCACCCTTTGAAGATATTTCATTAACCCATCTATTTATAGAATTGAACTTCCATGCAAATAACTTATCTAAGGTTGTTTTGATTTTGTAGGAGGGTACTCTAATTGAACAAGGTTTTAGAGGAGGAGCCCTCTAGTAAGCTCATGAAACTTCTCTATACTAATATGTGCATGAGGGGGTTGTTGATGGAAAAAATAGAACATAGACTAGCTCTTGTTACTTTCTAAGTTATAATGTGAAAACATTTAATTTCACATGTAGCATTTAGGTTGGGAGTTCTTGGTAGATTGAATCATTCAGGGATAATGTAATAGAACTAGTATGATTTTTTCTATTTAGAAAGGCCATAGACTTAGGGTGAATGCATCCTGGATAAGTCAAATGAGTCTAGAAAGATAATTTTAAATGTATTTTGATTTCACCCTATGAAATATCTAATGCATAGAGTTTTCCTATGGAAAAAGTTGTAACAAGGAATATATTTTACGGGAAACACACACAAACCAAATTTATCTTTATATTCAATATTTCAAAGTTTCAAATGAAAATATACATCAAATTGTCTTTTTTATACTATTAATGACATATACAACTATTGACTTGAAATTTTTTCTTATGTAGACCCATAAGCAAAAACTAATACTAAATTTCACTGCTTCTAACATAGTTTTTGTCTACTTAATTACAATTATCCTAGGTTTCCCAATGAAATTTTGTTTTTTAAATCAAAACAGAGCTCCAACACTTGATAATGTCCACATAAATACATAAATAAAGTTCTTCAAGTCCAACCATCCTACTCAAAGTATCTTTCAAAAGCTGATAGGAGAGTCCCTCCTCTGAATTCATGTTCAACTAAGGCACCATCCAATAAAACACAACTTCTGTAGAAAGTTGGTCAACTTTAGAATTAAACTCTATATAAACATGTGTGTAAATGAAATGTCTTCAAAATTATTAATACCTACTTAACCAAATTCAGAAATGGACATAAACACAAATTTTCAATTGAACTTTTTTTTATTTGCCTAGTTAGTTAGAAGTTTGGAGTCTCTAGACACTGACATAACCTTAAGCCTCTATCCTTTTGTATTTTCATTAGCAACCACAATGCATAAAATTCAACCCAATTATTGGCCCCTTTCCCATCATCATATTTCATTAATAAATAGTGTAATGAATAAAGGAAACTTTATATCCCTTACTCCACACATACTTGGGATTCCTTGACAAGCCTCATTAAAGAAGCTCCAAGCCTTTTCATGGTCAATGTTAGGCTCTTTTAGTACTCTCATATGTTTCCCCTTTAAAGGTTTCCAATTTACTTAAAATGAAACCCTTATTTTGTGTGCTACAAGAGCAGGTGTCAGGTCTAGATCCTAGAAGATCAACTGATTCCTAGCAAGCCATATCCCATATGTATTAAAGCAAGGTAATTTGCCTTATATGATCTTAACATCTCTTAGTTATCCAATCCAAAAGAAAATCAACCAAGATAAGCTTACCCCACTTGTTCCTTACAAATGTTACTTGTAGCACTTCATTCCACACATTTGTTTGCAAAGTACAAGTGATGTAATCAAATGATCTATTGTTTCCTCCCGTGCTTTATATAATATGCATCTTTCTAGACCAACCCATTTTCTCTTTTTCCCATTATCCCAAGTTAAAATTTGCTTGCCAAATCCAACTAGAGAAAAAATTTTGATTTAAAAGGGCACTCTAGTTTCCATAACAAATTCCATCACCACATCCTTTCTCCCTCCTATTCTTCCTCTCTTTTTGATACATACACCAACTTAGTGATATACTTCCTCGTCCCTTTATTCTTCGACCATTTGTTCTTGTCCTTTTTATCTGAAATAATAATGACACCGTGACTTCGATTCTTCACATATTGGATCCATTCTTCTACCATATCAGCTTGTAGGTTCAAGTTTTCTATTATTAACCACCTTTGTGACCACTCAATTCTAACATTTTGTGACATTGTTTCCCTCAAAGAAATGATCCCTTGATTGTGCAAAGAATTTGTTAGGGATTCAATCAATTTATAATTTCCTTTACACCTGATCCATGGGTCTTCCCCGAGGATTTCCTTACTGAGCCTCCTATTTTCCATACTGCTCATTTCCTAATTAAAGGAAAGGCCCCTCCCAATGCTTTCTAGAAAATAGAAGCACCTTGTAATTGTTTCCTTTCCATTCTAAGCCGTCAATCCATAAATCTTCCTTGCAAATATTAAGTTTTCATAACTCTACCTCATGAGCCTTCAATGTAGACTAGTCTCTAAATGTGTTTTGCTTCTAAAGCCAAGTTGAAATCATGTATATGTTTAAGGCCCCACCCACATGCTTCTTTTGGTGAATTTTGTGTTGTCCATTTAAGTGTTGGTATTCATTTTCTTTCCATTTTCGTATTCCACAAGAAACTAAAACAATTCTTCCTTGTTTTATTCAATATATACCCTTAGGATTTTTAGCAATCGACATTCAATACATTGGAATACTTTCAAGACCCACGTTAATTAATACAAGCCTCCCACCTTGAGACAACCACCTATTACACCCATTTGACATTTTGACTTCAATTTTGTTATATGGACACATCAACTAAATATATTTATAATCATTTTTTTTTTAAAGAAAATTAAAATATTTAACCCCTTAATTAAGCTCACCTTGATTCACTAGAATGCCTATTGTATCTCAAGCTTTCACTTCCTTTATAGTTTCATTAAATAATAAAGTGGATTTAACCATATTTATCTCCATCCTCATTGCTTTGTAGTAGATATCCAATATCTCTTTGATTCTATTCATCTTCCTAATGGAGCCTTGCCCAATATCATTATATCATCCATAAGAAACATATGAGACATACTCACTGGACTATTATATTTAATCCCTTTTACAACCCCTCTTCTTCTAGCACCCTTAATTAACATGCTTAATCTTTCAATCACTAGCAAGAATAGGAATTGAGATAAATAACAACCTTTCCAGAGGTCCCCTGTAGTAGTAAAAAACTATAAGGGGATCCATTAATCAGTACAACAAAATAAATTGATGTTTCACAACCCGTGATCCAGTTGATTGTATTGAAAGTCATGTCCATTTGTAGTGATAATAACCCAAGATATAACCAATTCACCTTGTCATATGATTTTTCCATGTTAATTTTCATGGTTATTGTTGGGATTTTTCAGCCTTGATAGTGTGTAGTCCCTTTTGTGTTGTCCCCACATCATCATGCATATGTTAATTCACACACACATGCACACATCCAAGAAAAAACTTTATATTTGATATTTCAAAAAGAAATTAAAATAGACATAACAAGTGTATACCTCGATGTTTCCCAATACATAAATATGAGACTTATAGCCCACACATTCCACCAACATGGATACTCTACAGAAATTAAATTGTATTCTCGATCAAGTTGAGTACAAGCTCCTTTCATTTCACTTCTCCAACATGCATACAATGACATCTTTTTTTTTGGTAGACTTATGAGTGGATTAAATTGCAATTTCTTCAACAACCATGAATGACACTATTTCTACTTATTTTTAATGCTTATGGTACTACTATCACTATCCAGTAGGGGATTTATGTCCTGTCAATATCTACCTCACAATCTTACCTCCACAACTATGGTTATGCCCAAACAAAACAACACTCTATGGCTTGAATATCTAAACAATTATGCTAAATTTGTTACGCCAAGTACTAGTGCACTCTATCTCATAACTAAACAACACATTATTAAGATATTACTTGTCCATTCAACTCAACCATGCCAATTTCCATAGCGCGAGGTATCAACAACATTGGCATAGAAAGAGGGACGTTGGTTGTTCATTAAATGATTTTGGTTCGAGTATTAATGTATTGTATGAACAATCATTGATCCAATAAACATTTGTAATGTTAAGAATGCTTGAATGGTCCACACACAACATTTTAATTAGAGCATGGGAGAAGAAGCAACAATGAATGGTTCAAAAATATAAAGGTTACAAAAAAATAAGAGGCCAATGAAGTACTAAGCCTCATCAGAGATTTGCTAATCCAAAATCAAGCCAATAGTTAAATCCAACAACTAAGCACAACAATGTGGGGATTGAATTGACATTTAAAAGTTTCAAATCGATTGGGAAAGAGATTGTTAAGGGATTCATTTATAGTGAAAAAATATAACCAAATGATGGTAAACGAATGGTCAAGTACTATACCAGATTAAGGGTACACAATAGATACATACTACCAACCACAATTTCAATGCTCAAGTAAGTATTCAAACCCATGAATAGAGCTAGGAATGGAATGCAACTTTGGGATAGTGCTTGCGATTTACGTAGAGAATGTGAGAAAATATTAAAATGAACTCAAACTAAATCAAATTTGTATAAAATACATCCTTACAACAATTAAACACCATAAGACAATGTTTTTTTTCACCCTCAAAACCCCAAAATGAAAACCGACATTGGAATGGATTTGCTAAATGTGTATTCTCGAGAAATGAAGGGTCACAATGCAATGTGACAAATATATATGCCAAAAAGACCCATTTTGAATTGATTTGCCAAAGGAAATAGGCAAAATTGGACTTGGTTGGGATGTTAAAAGGCCAAGCATCTTTGTCCTTTCGTTTCCCATTCTACAATGCTTTTCTCTCCCATTTCATCCTTTTATGGTAACATAACACTTTAATTTTTTTCCATTCTCGTCTTTTTGTGTTTTGGTGCTTGTATTTCCTAAATGTTGAACTCTTAATTTCATCAAATGTTTGTGTGTACTAAGTCTCATTAACCATTCATTGTTTATTTTTTAATCCAACTTAGATCAATACTCCCCATTGAGAGGCTTTTGGCCCCCAAAAGCTACTAAGGAAACCAAGTTCTTCTATTAATGTTCCACCTATCTTCTTCTTTGGGATATGGTTCTCGACTCTAGATCTTGGCTATAGCTTTGCCTCTAGCCCTTGCTCCATCTCTTGGTTATGGCTTCTAACTCTAGCTCTAGTCAATGTCCTCAATTGTTCTAGTAGTATAGAAGTCAAGATACTCATTGATGCTTTGATTTGAACATGAAACTCTACAAAATTGAAAGTTTGGATTTCTTCAATAAGAATCATTTCTCATATTCAAACACAGGTTTCTTTTAGTCTCAGTAAGAGATAATCTATCTTGGTAGTAAACAAAAACTAAGTTGAATTGTAGTCTTCAAAATCAAGTCTTTGCAATTTTAATCAACTTAGATCTTTATCTTTAAGACAACTGGTAACACAATTAGTGTCTTGTAATGTGAAAGTGTATCTCTCCTTAACAACCGTTCCGGCTCTACCCATTCAGACAATGCCAATAGGAATCGTATATAGATTCAAGTGTATTATGTTTTATTTGTGTAACTCGCCATATTTTGATTAGACAACTAAACAACATTAGGACCTATCTTATATTTCTTTGCTTATTATTTGTTGGACTCAACTCAACTAAAAAAACTATATGTGTTGATTTATGAACCTACCTATATGCGACAATTATGTTTTTAATTATCATTTATCTTATTAATGATGATAGTCATGTGATTTACTTCCAATATGCAAAATTAAATGGAATGATAGGATACATGGATACCAATGCACCTTGTGATTAAATGAATAAATGAGTGCTATACACATGAAGGATAGATTAGTTTGTTTATATTGGATGATAGTTGATAAATTGGTAACTACTTGGAAGCAATGAAAGATTAAGTATGATCCTATGTTTTGGATGAGACTAACCCATAGGCTAGAGAGGCTAAGTGATAGCTAGAAACGTGTGATACTAAAGTTACCCTAATGCCATAGACATCAATACAAAATGGGTAAGTTATGAGGCATTAATTTGTGAATTTATTTATTGTTTCGATACATTGCTATGATATGTGGTATAGTATAGGTTTATGCAGGAAATCGGGTTTCCCAAACTGGTCATTTGACAACACAACTCTAAGAACAACAATAGCAACACAATTATGTAATTACTAATAGGGTGTTGACCCTAGTTCCATTAGGAGGGGTGGAGGTATTACCCATTGTTTATGCTCTGAAACTTGGAGTCATGGGAGGGTTATGTTAAGCCATGCTCTCCAAGTTGTGTGATGGAGACTATATGTTTCCTTATGGGGAATTTAGGTTGATTTAGTCAACGCTTTCACTTATGGGTTATATCTAGGGTTAGGTGAATATAGTTGTTGCTATAGGATATTCCAGTAGAGAAATGGATATGAAGTGGAATTAGAAGTAGATTAAGAAGGAAGGATGATTGAGATTAGTAAGGATATGGTTTTGATTTGAGAGACCACTTTAGTTGTACTTAGTTCCTTTTACCTGTAAATCATTGTTAAATTCTTATAGGTAAACCTAAGTATAATGTTTAAGTAGTGTTGATGTATTATGACTTAGTTAACAAGTTTGCATATTGTTGTGATTACTGGATTATTAGCTTGCATGTAATTATTGTTGTCTTGTCATTTATGAACTGGTGTAAAAATTACAAAGTTAGTAAAAAATGGTGTGAAAATTATACCTAATATGCTAATTACAAAGTTAGTAAAAAATGATGTGAAAATTATACCTAGTATGCTAAGATTAGAGAATCATACACATGATTTTTTATATGCAAAAATCTACATTGAGAATATATGTGTTTTATTTACTATAATGTTTTAATTAATGTTTTATTAGTGTTATACTTATAGCATCCATCATTAGGGTGGGTGTTACATTTTTTCAGGCGAGGCCAATAACCAATCTATTGATGCCACCAATTCAAGCCCAACGTAAAGCGTCATTTATAAATATGCTATGCGAGTTGAAGGTTTACTTGGATTTTCAACCATGAATACACGTCACACATTCCTCTTCTCAGTCACAAAATACAAAACAACAAATAAAGTGAATGGCACTATGTTGTTTTGAATGATTATGAAATCACAGCACTTTAGCTTTGTTATGTCTATGCATGGAAAGGTATCCCTATTCTAATGGTGTTGTCAAAACCAACACTCAACCATATGATATGAGTCAAACTTCCATATATATTCACAACTATATAGAAGTTGAATGTATACTTGATGTCCTTATTTAAATGCGCTTAACCAACACTTATTCAATAATACTCTCTATTTTGTTTTACAAGAGACCAACAATTAATTAATTATATAAGGATATACCCATCAAGTGGTTATAATTACTGGTGTGTTACTATGTCTAGCCTAAATAGTTCAAGAGAATACCATGGGTTGTGTTCCAAAGGCTTAATCAAAGATGAGATACAGTTATTAATAATATTATAGGTGGATAAACATGATGTCGATGGGCATTTAAACAAATACGTTAGCTAACCAAACAGTTTCAGTTTTGTAGATGAAATTTCCAGTGTTTACTAGAGAATGCAAGGCATCAAAGAAATATTGTAACGCGTGGTTCATATAGTTAAACTCACCCCATTCTAGGAACAACCGTTAACCAAGTGTGGAATTGAGTTGTAGCTATCACTTCTATTATATAGTATTCACCCAATGATCCAAAAACTTAGTCATAGTGTTGTTATATTGATTATTATTGCCATAATATAGCAAATCCAGTTATAACAACCACAACACTCTAAACAATCCAAACAATTGATTATAAACACTTTGTTTGTGAATGGAATCACCTTGTGTATTGAATGGTTATACACAATTCTTCATTCAACTACTCCTCTACCCATCCACATAGATATATGTACAAATATGCCAACAAACTACCCTAGGTTTGTTATCTCAACCAAACAACACAGGGAAATAAGACATCCAATGCAAGAATATGAATTAAATGCTCCTTTGTTATTTTTTCACTAGAGTTTTGTGTTTTCCTCTCTTTCATCCAAATAACAATTGTTTGTTTAATCATCTATCATAGATTTTCAAGGAACCCATAATGTCAATGACCTCTATGCACTAATATTCAGTATAAATCCAAGAAGGGAAACTTCTAGTGTAATCTAGGGAGCTCTTCATTCCTTTTAATATTTACTCTCCACACTCTTCTTTTTTTTGTGTGGTTCCTAGATTATAGTTCGAAACAAATCCTCTACCACTTTGATTCCTAGTGTCCCATTGTCTTGCAATGCTAACATATTTTCCTAGTACTACAAAAATTACTTGGAATTCTATTTTTATACATGTGCCTTTGAATTGGTTGTATTGGGGAAGATTTATTTGCATTATTCCTTTGAAAACATTTGGAATTATTACAAGCCATTTGGTTCTCTCAACAAGAAGCCTCAGTATGTCCTTTATTCCCATATAATGAACATGCATTGAAATACCAATAGTTGGAAACTCTATGGCCTTTCTTCTCACTATAGTGACAAACAGGGGATGTCTTGCTTGATGCATAGCTCTTATTATTTTTCTTCTTGTTCCAACTAATTGGCTTGTACTTATTCTTAGTGTTGGTTCCAACTAAGTCTCTAAACTTTACTCATAGCTTCCCTTTTTCAATCCACTACAAGAAAGATGGAGTGGTAGTGTGCTACTATCTTCATTTGTTGTTTCCCTTTATTCTAATGAGAAGGCTAAATCTACGACATCTTTTTCCTTCAGAAAAATGACCTTGGTGGAAAATTCCTTTTCCTCTATGCCACAAAAACATAGGAATTCATGCTTGACCCTAGGTTCAACTACAATGGGTCTTTGACTTCCATAAATTATCTTGTCTAACCCTTGGTCATCATGGTCCATCTATCTTAATAGATTGGAACCCATGCATCTAGTATGTTTTTCAAAATCACCCAAGTGCTCTTGATAAAGGTTTATGGAGAGTGATATTACCATGATTATCTCCATCATGCTCTTGGATTTGGTAGTAACAATGGAAGGTTGCTTTGCTTCCTTGGTCTCTTGGACAACTACCTATAGCTTGGCTAATGCCTCCTCCTTTATGCCCAATTCTTGGTGCAACTGAGCCATCATATGATTAACCTCTTCTCTTGCTAATTATCTAATTGAATTACATTCTCTCCCAATTGCATGAGCTGAACTCACTCTTGTCCCAATTTGCCATAACAACAATGAAGGATTCTTGGATTTCAACAAAGCATCATTTAGCAAAGGAAGAAATTTTACATAGGTCTCAAGGTCCTTTTCTAGATTTGATATCCTCCAATCAAACATCTATAGCTTGTCCTTTAAGTGTTGAATCTCCTCCTGGACTTGCACATTTATGTCCCTTAGGTCTTCAAATTTCTTTGTCTTTAGTGATTTACCCATGTTGAGTCTTCATATCTCCTCAAAGTATTGGAAACGACTTCAAGGCCATGGATTCAACTACTCTAATACCAATGTGATATGTAAATGTAATATTTATAGCCCACACTTTCACCAATACAGATACTCCATAAATATTATATTGGACTCTTTATCAAGATAAGAATAAGCTCCTTTGCTTACTCTTTTTCAAAATGCACTGAATGATTTATTTGTTTTTAGTACAATATCTAAGTGGATTACACTATAATTTCTTTGATAGACATGAATGGATTTATTTCCACTTAGTTTTAATAATTCTAGTGCTAATATCCTTTTCCAGTAGAGGATTTAGGCACTTTCAATCTCTTTCACACAATCATGCCCCCACAACTCTAATTATGCCCGCATAAAAGAACACTTTGCTTCTTCAATGTATAATCCACTACACTAAATCTGTTATGCCAAATAATAAGGCACTCTATGTGCCAATTAAAGAGCACTCTACATCATTTAGATGTGCAAACACAACACTTTATGTTGCTAAAGTTTTAAACACATAATGCTATTTAATCAATCAATTGTCCATTCAACTCACCATGCCATAGTACAAGGCATTGGAAACATGGGCATACAAATAAGGCGATTGGATGTTCATTAGATGATTTTGGCTTGAGTCTTAAGGTACTACATGAATATGTTGGAGGGTGCATTGATCCAATAGATGTATATAATGCTATCAATGTTTGAATAGTCAACACACAACATTTTAAGTAGAGCATGGCTGAACAAGCAACAATGATTGGGTTGAGAATGTAAAGGATAAGAAAAGAGGAAAATGAATTAATAAGACATCATAAATTTGTTAATCCCACATTCAAGGCAATGATTAAACCCAAAGACCAAGTATAATATTGTGGGGATTTGAAATGTTGATTAAAAGTTTGAAATTCATTGGGGAATAAACTATAGGGGGATTAATTTATAGTTCAAAAATACAACCCAACGATGGCAAGAAAATGGTCAAGCATACTACCAAATTAAGGACACATAATAGATACACATGAACAACCATTTCAACAATCAAGTAATTATTCAAACATTTGAACATAGCCGAGAATGTAATGCATCTCTGAATAATGCTTGTTGTTTACACAAAGAATGCAAGAACATATTAAAACAAACTAGAACTAAATTAAGTTTGCACAATATATATCCACACAACAATTGAACACCATAAGGCAATGGAATTTTCTTACCTTGGAAACCCAAATGGGAAAACCAACAATTGAATGGATTTGCTTTGTGTCTATTTTTTTTGGTAAGTAGTAGTAAAATCTATTAAGGTAAAAAAATGGTACAAACAGAGTGTTCGTGACACTTGTCCAAAACATGCCAAGGCATAAACTAGAGATTATTACATGTGTAATGAACTTTCCCTTGAAGTAGGAAATCAAGTTTCTACTATCCAAAATTAACAAAGCAGTATCGTAAACTAACAAGATGACTGCAAATAAAACAAACACAAAAGATAAAATGAAGACCATGGTTCTTACGGCTTTTTCCAAGGTTCCTCAACGATGGGGCATGACCTGAAATAGTCATCATCATCCCCTGAGAGGGCCGGTTCAAGGTCCTGGTGCAGTTTCATGGAAGGAGGAGGAACCAACATTTGTTGATGGCTGTCAATCTGCATTCCCATTCCTTCTTTCTGTCTCGGTGGTGCTACATTGATAGAAGCTTTAGCTACACGTCAGGTGTGCTGAATTTATTGATGCATGTCCTTTGTAGGGTCCAGCTGGTTTAGGATTGGTGCATTCAAGGAAGTATCATGAGCCATGGAGCTGTCTGAGTCATTGGAGATCGAGGGAGAGGTAGCATGGTAACGTTCCCAGAGCAATTACACAAGCACGTTCTTCATTCTCCAATAGTGGGAGAGTCACCGACACAAATGTTGCCTGTTGCGGTGGTGAGCCACAGCTTTTGCTTCCCAATCGTCTACCACCCTATGCACGCTGAGGGGAATGTGGTTTTCGTAACCCACATAGATAGAACGTTGTAAGGTCGACATGCTTCTAGCTCCCTTGCAGCTGCTACCTTTGCATGGAGTGGCCCTGATCCTGATTGGAATTTTTGGTGAGTGGTTGGAAGGACATATAATGCTAGAGTGACCAAGGAGATTGTTGGTATTCCTGTTCCCTGTAATTTCTCCATGGTTGAAAGGACAGATAACGCTGGAGCGGTTGCAGAAACATGTAGAAATAGTAAGTTGATGGTGGAGAAAATATCATGCAGATCCATTAAGCATGACGACCAGGGGGCCAAGGTTAATGACGATGACCATTAAATTTCTTTGCTGCGTGGAGAAGGCCATCCAGGCTAAGTTATGTGTGAAGTGACCAAAGGTACCAATGCAGGTGTTTTCCAGGCCAGAGTTCCCGTTGGAGTGCTCTTTCAAAGGGAGGAAAACAAGGTTATAATGGAGACGAAGACAGTTGGGGAAGGTGGCCATTAAACCAATGTCTCGCATCCCTACACATCTCCTAGCCTTGGGACACCCACATCTGGGGTTTTTCTTAGTGACTATTCTCAATACATGTAGGGTACAATGTAATGTGATGTCTCAATGGGAAATTTATCAATTTACATAACAAATATTTGCAGTGTGACGAATCTCTAGGCCAAAAAGACACCTTATGTACCTATTTTCCAAAGGAAATAGGTAGCATAAGGATTGTTTGAGCCATTGGAAGGCCAAGTGTCGTTGTCTCTTCATTTCCCATTCTCCAATGCTCTTCTTTCGTCTCTCTTGCTTTGCTTCCAACATTCCACTTCAAAGTTCCTTTCACTCTTCTCTTCTTATGTTTTACTGCTTGTATTGTATGAGTCTCGTTAACCATTCATTTATTGTTTTCATTTCCAATTTAGATAATTTTTGGAAAACTACTATATTTTCCTTCACCAACATCAACATTAACAAAAACCTTAGATTCTATATTTTCCAAGAAAGAAACTTTATATTTGATATTCCAAAAATAAATTAGAATAGACATAATGATTGTATGTCTGACACTATCTTATCACTAATTGTATACTTTCATCAACATTAACATAAAAAAATATAAAGTCATCATATGCCTGATAGTATAGACTTCCAAATGGATTGGATTGAAAATGTCAAACCAAAAAAGGAAATAGGAAAAAAAGAAAAAACAACATACTTCAACAATCATAACTTCAACAACTATGTCGGTGTTCCTCAACAAATCAATTGAAAATCAGTATAATGACTGAACCTTTTATGGGAGGGATCCTTCTTCATTAGTTTCAACTTCATATAGTGGAATTCCTGTACAAGTAAAGCCTCTTTTGAGAGTTTATCTTCCTTTTCATTCAACTCTTTGAAAACATGAGTGAACGAGAAATCTAAAAACTAGTTCCTTGCTTCTTCCACTCTATCCATAATTGGGAATCACAATAAGTTTTCCACCCCATTTCCTATTTTTTCCTTGTGAATTATTAGCTTGGAATCCCCCATAATATGAAGATTTAATATTCCTCTTTCTAAAGAAATTTAGAGCTACAACCACAATGCAAATAATTCAACCTGGTTTTCAATCCCTCTCCCAGTAGTAGTTTTAAGACAAATACATTGTATTTTATTTATGAAAAGGATGCCATCAAATCCACATACCATTGGAGTTCCTTAACAAGCATCACAAACTTATAACTTTACACCACAAATTTATAAATTTATGGGCATTTTAGAATTCTAAGTGACTAACTTATCCCAGTTTCCATACTCCACATGAAAAACTAGCTTGATGACAAACTTGAATTGGAAGTAATTCCTTACCATGGAAATTCATTTCATTTATTGCTAGCCATATTTCCCAAGAAATTGTGCATGGTAATGAATTGTGGATTGGAACATATTTATCCTTATACCATCTTTCAAAGAAAGCTTAGAGAGGGCCTCCCTCCCATTTTTGTTTTCCATCTAATAGCTAAATTATTCACTCCAAACTTCGTTCATATATGAACAACGTTCTAACATACTACCTACATATTCATCATTATTTTTACATAAAATAAACCTACCTAGATCCTTCCATTTCCTCTTCTAACAATTGTCTCAATTCAGTACTTTATTACATAAGGCGAACAATAGAAACAATCCTTGTTTTTAAATTTCTATTCAAATTGCATACATATTTCCACCACCATTTCCTTTCTCCTTCTACTTCATCCTCCATCATGACCTCATACACTACCTTCATTGTATAACTTCCAAAATCTTTATTCCTTGACCAATGATTTCATCTTCACAATCCTTAAGTCTAATTTTACTATGTTCATCATCTTAAAAGTCAAAGACCTTGACCAAAGCATGAAATTTCCACAAAACTCCTACGCTCACCTCTTTCTATTAATCAAATTATTAAGAGTCACATAATTCAACAATTCAACATGGTTCATAGGCCAATGGGTATCTTGAGTGGTTGAGTATTGTGAATTAGAAGCAAGAGGTCACGATCTCAAGTCCCTAGGTTTGTTTCCCTTGTTAGGTTTCCAAAACCACAACTGATTGGGAGCCCATATGATTTCCTAGGATGTGCATTTCATTGGGAAAAACAGGTTCAACATGGTTCATAGGTTGTTTCGTTAAAAATCATGACTTAATTTGCACGTGGTATTTAATAATTTGCTCAAATTTCCAAGTTATTTGAATTGCTTATGAGATAATTTTGATAAATTTATAGTGATATTTTCAATTAAATTAAGTCAAATATGTGATATGCATTTAAAAAATAAATAAAAGTATTATATTACTGCGATATCACTTGGTTAAATAACAAACATAGTGTCCAAAATCATTCAGCTCTTAACCAACTTTACAGACTGCTAAAAAAAGTTCCCCCATTCCCTAGAATAAATAGCCAGATTGTTTTTGACATGATCCCACCCCTGATACATATATAAACCGACTGTATTGAGATAACACATAACATCTATTAAGACTACTGACATAGAACTAAAAGAGATAAACAGAGTGCCAAAACGAAGGCCTCAAACCCAGCTCTGGCTTTAAGCTCCCAGTCTAGATCAGACAACTACAGATGGAGAGGATTGCTTGTCCAGCTACGCTTTCCCAGCGGGTTCCATATCTGCATTGTCGCAGAGCACGATTCCTTTCTTCTTTACCCTTCTACTCAGCCCACCTACCTCCGCTTGCACCGAACCTAGATGGAAGAATTGAATGCCAATATGAGAGGCCATGAGATCAATTTTCCTATGCATAAGGTGACAATATGCATTATGCTCCGTCCACGCTCTAATTTGTTCTTCATCCCCTTCCTGCTTGGCAGTAGTGGTAAGGGAGGAATGCTGGAGCAGGTTCATAATAACCTAGTAGAGCATGAGCATTCGATCATAAGCCGCAACTTTCCCGACTGTAATAACAGGTTCAACCACCTAGGCCTCAACTTCCCTATGCAAATCCTCAACAGGCATAACCTTAACTTCCTCCCACAGGTTCCTTGCAACCGTTTCAATTTCCTTGCGAGTTTCCCACAGGAGAAACTCCTTAAAGAATTCGACGGCCTCTTGGGCATGCACCTGAGCCCTCATAGCACGCCCCTTCTCACCCTTCCTCTTCTCAACCCCCTTACCCTTCTCACGATAGGCATCACAGGTCTCTCCCAACCCCAAGTTTCCCCTCTTAGAATGCTTAGGAGCCATGAAAAGAAACCAGCAGAAAGATCTCTCATTAAACACCTCTATTTCAGAAAAAACACCAAGGCCACGGGTCTTATCGTTCAAGAAAATCTGCATAGAGACAAGAGGCATCATCATAACCCAAACTATTCAGTACTTGTCCCTCATAATCTAGATCTTACCATAATCACCCATCGTACCATGAATTGATATTAACATCCTTTTCCCTTAAATACTGTATCGACCCTTTGCTGTGTATCTTTATTTTCCATCCATTCGAGCATGAATCAGTACCGAGAAAAGACGTTGGAAGGTCAGGATCGAGTGAACTCATCCTTTTATCCATGAGAACCTGCATGGCAAGGCTCCTGGCCCGCTGGAATTGTCATCCTCCCCCTGTCACCATCCCGATTCACGAAAGTTGAGGCCTCCACCTATTGGGTAGTGTCATAGTCACGGGAGGCCATCTGTCTACATTGGAGGGCCCATCCTTCAGCCCTAAAATCATCCAACATGCCACACCTTTGGGGCCTACCCCCCTCCATGCCAATGTTGGCCAGTAGGTCAGCCACTTAGTTGGCATGGCGTCGGACGTGGCAAAAAGAAACGACCGAATGCGCAACAAACAGGATGCGGAGGGTGTCAAATATTCTAGAAAAACACCAACTAGATGAGGTTCTCTCAGTCTCTCTTCCATTAGCAAGACTCCAATCCATTTGGATCGGCATGTTGGAGTCGCATTCTATAATCACAGGAATCCAACCCTCCCTGATCCTGAGCTTGAAACCTTGTATCAAGCCCTCCAGCTCTGCCGAGTTGTTGGCATAGACTCCAATGGAACCATAATATAGTTTTAGAGTTTTCCTTGTTGAATCTCGACATACCCCTCCATAACCCACTAGGCCCGGATTTCCTATGGAAGCCCCATTGAAATTTAACTTAAAAACCTGCAATGGGGGTGGGGACCAAAATTTCGGGCTTCAGGGTCTGCATACCTTGTCCTTTCTACGAAGCCCATCCATCTTAGACTTATCCAAGCCCCATCCCTCCGCGATGTGGGATTCCCCCCTCATGATGATCTTGTCTTGATTGGCCCATTGCATACTTTCGATTGTTGCTAGGAGATTTCTAGCAAGGGTCTGCCAACCTTCTTCAACTATGTGGCTTTTATCCTAGAAAATATGCTCGTTTCTTTCTTTCCAGACACTCCATATAGCTATCCCTGGGAAGGCAGACCATAGGGTTCTGAGAATACAATTCTTGAAAGCTTTAGGATTCCACTCTTGTAGTGATTTTCCTCGTTTCCCTATGCTTCTATCACTCTGTTGGAACGACAAAGCCCCCCTATCCCAAATGGAAGCAGTGTAAGGGAAACTTTCCAAGAAATGCCCCATACTCTCTTCGTTCTTGAAACATATGACACATTGGGAGGGGCATTGGATCCCTCGGTGTCTAAGGTTTTCTCCCGTGAGGATTCTTCCCCTAACCATAAGCCAAAAAAAGGTAGCAACCTGCGACCATGGACTAGTTTCCCATGTCTTCCACCATATCCCATCCACAACCTCTTGGTTGTCTATTCTGATATCATATGCCTCCTTAATGCTGAACTTCCCCTTCTGAGTGTAGCCCCACCTTAAAATATTCGGGCCATATTTGACAATAATAAATCTCTTCTTAAACTCCTCCTGGAATGATTCCAGGTCCTCGCAATTGATGAGGGCATCCCTAACTTGGTAATTCCACTGTCCCTACTCAGTTAGGCCTGGATCCCCCCAATAATGGCTCACTTTTACCCTTCCCTCCTCCATCCCTCTCGCTTTGATGCGCAGCCACCTTGGTTCTAACTCGAGCTTGGGAAACTAGTTCCATGAATACTCCCAGAAATTGACACTCTCCCCATCCCTTATTTCCCAGAAGCAATGCTCCTGCACCACCCTTCACCCATTCAGTGCTTTCATACAGATAGGGGAGCTTGTTTACTCCTCATTGATTCGAATCAACTGGTTTTCGGGTCTACCTCAGGAATATTTGGCATGCCATATCCTATCCCATGGCTCAACCGAGTAATTGCACCATTGCCACCTTTTTTTAGCACCCTGGATTTCACTCATGACCTCAGGGTCCCGAAGCCCCATACCACCTTTCTCCTTAGGACAACAGACCCTTTCCCAACTCACCAACGAAAATGTAGCCTTAGCCTCCCTACCACCCCATAAGAAGTTCCTCTGCAAACTCTTGATTTCCCATAGAACAGATTTTGGTGCAGATAACACCGAGAAAAGGTAAACTGGCATGGCCTGCAATACTGCTTTAAAATGGACCAGCCTACTGGGTAAGTTTAAAGGTCTAAGAACCCAACTTGAAATACCATGTTTTAATCTGTCCAGAAGATCCTACCATGATACCTTTTTCAGCTTTCCCATCCCCAAGGGGATCCCTAGGTATTTTGATGGCAACATTCCTTTGGAGAAACCAAGAATCCTAATGATGTTCCTCTAGACTATGGGAGCTGCATTAAAAAAAAAACCTGACATTTGTTCGCATTAACTGCCAAGCCCGAGGCCTTAGAAAAGAGATTGAGACTCCTTTTAAAGGCTCGGGCTTCTTGGACTGAAGGGTGCCCCATAAGCATCGTGCCATCCATGAACTGCTGGTGCGTTTGGGAATCCATTCCCTCATGGAGTCTTAGACCACGTAACTCAACACTACCCGCTTGAGCTTGGATAAGCCTACTCATCCCTTCTTCCATTAAAATGAAGATGAACGGGGACAGTGGGTCTCCCTGGCTAATTCCATGTGAAGGATGCATCATTTTAGTTGGGGATCCATTTAGGAGGATAGAAAAGAAGGAGGTATTTACCAGACTCATGACCTACTCCACCCACTCAAGTCCGAAACCGAAGGCTTTCAGCATCTTTTCCATGTATTGCTAGCTTAGTTTGTCAAGGATTTTGTAATATCTAGTTTTATCAACATGCTCGGTCTCTTGGTGCTTTTCATGGAATGGATCACTTCATGAACCAAGATGACTCCATCCAATATCTTCCTCCCTTCCAAAAATATCGATTGTTTTGGGCTGACCACATTGGGAAAGAGAGGTTTTAAACAATTCACAATCACCTTTGAAATAATTTTGTAGATCACATTGCACAAGGCTATAGGTCGAAACTTATCTGGGTTGTCTGCTCCGTCCTCTTTGAGAATTAAGGCGACGAAGGTTACACTGAAAAGCTCTGAGCACCCCACGCTTACTCCTTGATTCTTCAACGATCTCTAAAAATTCTTCCTTGATCAAGTCCCAAAAGTAGTGAAAGAAGTTCGTGGTGAAGCCATCTGGGCCTAGGGCCTTCCCCAAATCCATATGATTTACAACTTCCTCCACTTCCTGCTTGCATATTGGCTTAAGTAGCATCTCATTGTTCTCCCTAGTGACAATTTTAGGAATAAGCCCAATGATTCTTGCTATGTCCCAACCCCTATCTCCCCTATCCTCATTGAGAATGCCCGCAAAATGCTGGCACAATTCCTCCTCTATGTCCCTTATAGTTTCCACCCGGAGTCCATTTTCTCTTTTGAGTTTATGGATTTTCGAGTTGTATCTATTGTGGATGACCGAATTGTGGAAGAATTTGGTGTTCCTTTATCCCTCCTGTAACCATTGGTTCCTAGATTTTTGTTTCCAGACGATTCTCTCCTGCCTTTCCCTGGCCTCTAGCTGACAGAGTAGGTCCTTCTCCCTGGCCTTCATGTCCTCATCCCAACCATCTTCCATTCCTTTCCAGTTGATAAGCTCAATATCACTTATCAGCTGTTTCTTATCCTCGAAAAATATTCCCAAAGTCTTCCTTATTCCACATGCGAATTTTGGCCTTCAGAGCCTTAAGCTTCTGCTGAAAGCAGTACATCACGGTACCCATAGGGGGGACCAAATCCTGCCACCACTGAGCCACCAGATCCTTAAATTCCTTGTGATCCAACCAAAATTTCTCAAACTTGAAAGGTTTGCTCAAGACCGCATCTGACCAATCCCAGTTGAGACAAATGGGCTAGTGATCTGACCCAGCAATCGGAAGGAAATTGGCCATTATCTCCCCTGTTCCACGCATCACATTCTTAGAGACGAAAATATTGTCAATCCTGGATGCAACAAGATTCTCCCCTCCACACATGTTGTTCCAAGTGAACCAACCATTTCCAGTCTCAAGGTCTACAAGGGTGTTGTGAGCCAGGAGATCATGGAAAGCCTCCTGATATTTATCTTGAGCCCACCTTGCCCCTTTCTTCTCCCCGAAGTTGGTGATGAGATTAAAATACCCTCCTATAACCTAGTTTCCATCCACTGTTTGACCTTGAATCCAGCTTAGGAAGTCCAGAAAGGCCTGTTTATGGGGAAAGGCGCTAGGGCCATAAACATTCACCAAAGTAACCTTAACTCCTGTCTCTAGAAAATGGAAGTTCTCCATCAAAGAGAACTGAATGTCCCTCCATTCCTTGAGGTCAACCAAACTTGGTTTCCACAGGACCGAAACCCCACCAACCATGCCAGTTGGATCTATTTCCATCACTCTGCTACCCTTCCAAATATTCTCCCTAAGCTTCTCCACCCCCTCTGAATTGCACTTTGTTTCTTGAAGAAAAAGGACATCCGGTCTCTCTTGCTTAATCTTCCTTGCTAGTGTTTTCAATTTCCTGGGGTGATTACACCCCTTGATATTCCAGGATATTATCTTCATTGGCTAACCTTATTCACCTTAGAGAAGGCAGCCCTAATTGTTGGGTACTAGCCTGATTCGATGAGTTTTACACCTACCTCTGCGATTCGTTGCTTGTTCATTTTCCTTCCCTGCTTCAGCTCCTCGTTTAGTGATTTCCTTTTACTACCTTTATGAGAATCTTCCGCAATCCCTAGATGTTGTTGAGCTCGAGTTCTGATGATGGCCTCTTGGAGAAGCTCTATCTACCTGCAAGAGACATACCCCTGTCCCTTCTTTCCACATTCCTCCTTGATTGCATCTAGATCTAACTCCCCCAAATCCATTTCTTCCACTTCATCATCTTCCATTACCTCCATCAGGATCTGCTGCTCCTCTTCGCCACTTGTTTCCTTCATCTTGTTTGCCTGTTGCCCCAGTGAGTCCCCCTCACTTTGTTCCTCCCCCTCGGTCCCATCCTCCTCTAGGATCTGAAAGGGGTTATTGGTTCTAAGCTGCTTTTCCAGAATTTCCTTCCTTGGTTTTGGGGGACCACCTGCTTTGCTTCTCTGCATGCTTTTGATCTGCAAAAACCCTTCACCATTAGTCTCGCCTTCTTGGCGTTGGCTTGGGGTGGGATGAGGTTGAGCCAACTTTGGGCAGTTCCTCCCAAAGTGTCCATATTCGTGGCATTGAATGCACCTGAACGGAAGTTGCTCATAGTCAATAGTCTAGATCCATTTTTCATCTCCCAGTTTAGGCTTACTGCCTCTGGTAAATCTTTCGAGAGATCCATGTATACAAAGATATGTGCAAAGGCTGTGTATCTTTGTTGTTTGGTCATCTCAACCACCTTCAAAAATTCCCTAAGTGATTTGCCAATGTCTTGCAAGATTTCCAGATCCCAATATTCGCAAGGCAAGGAAAACAGACAGATCCATATAGGGGCAACTGCCATGTCTTCAGTTTCCGGATTGAACCATTCTTTCCAAGACTGGAGGTATAACCCTGCTGAAAATAAGAAGTACGGTCATCCCTCTAGAACCCTATCACTATCCTCCTAGTTGAAGAAGCCCTTAGCCCCTAGATGTAGATCATAGTGGTCTTTAGGGTTCCACCCACTCTTGATCCAACGAACTAGATCCCTCTCCTTCATCGATACCCCCACAAATTTTCCAATGAGAGCATTCTCTTTCCACGGCTCGATCTTTCCCCTCACCTTGTCGGATTTTATCTGGATAGATGGGATAGGGAGGGATTTTGGAAGACACCCTCCTGGGCCTGAACGCCTTCCCCTCCTGGGCCCATCCTTGCTCCCTTCCCCACCATCGTTTTCTCCCTCCTCAAGTACCTGGCTCCGAGGAGCCACGCCCGCCATGGTCAAACTCCAAGGGTTTTGAAGCCCCCCAAAAGATCTCCCTACACCAAAGCCTGCGCATCCTAACCCTCGCGATCACGCCATATCCAAATATGTCATATGCATTAAAAATAAAGTAAAATAAATTTATTATATAATTTTTTTTAGGTAAAAAATCATAAATTTAAAAAAATACATATTATATGGATTAAATAATTTTATTAATAAAATATTTTAAATTATTATTATTATACTGACCCAAGGAAGTGTATATTGTATTCGACGAGCTATTAGTTGTGCACTCCTATTACTTTGTCTTTCTTTTTATTATTTTACCCAAATTTTTATGATGTTTTATGATCCATAATTTAATATAGTGCCACTATCCTAAATTTGTAAATAAGTATTTTTGGACGCTATTGGTTGAAATTTTAGAAGTGTTATTGTCAAGGGGATGAAAAAATACTTAATACCCACACCCAACTTTAAATGCGTATTGATTGACCTTCTCATTGAATGCACCACACCACCTGCCTCATTGAATGCACTGCCTTCAGCATGGCATTCAAGGCAAGAAATTTTTAGCATGCTGGAAAGCATTTAATGCGGCTGCAGCAGGATTGATGACCATGAGTAGCTCAAGATCTGATGGTCATCAAGCCTGCTGCAGCCGCATTAAATGCTCTACAACATGCTAATATTGTTTGTCGACATTCAATACTTATCGATCTTGATTAGCCGCACTACCTTACTAAACTTTTGCACTTCCTTCGTTGAAACTTCATGGTGAACCACCGCATATTAATACTAGGCATTCAATATTAATACTTAAACTTTCCTTTAATTCTACGTTAGCCAAGCTGCTAACAGGTAAGATAGACTTAAACTTTCCTTTAATTATACGGTAGCCGGGCCGCTAACCGAACATATTCCCTATACCGAATGATAAACAATCTAATTGAGAGCGGTTATTGGGGAGAATCCCTACTGTTGATACCTGGGATTTTTCCAGGAATCAAGAAGATCATAGTGGTCTTTAGGGTTCCACACACTCTTGATCCAATGGAATAGATCCCTCTCCTTTGGCCACACCTCCACAAATTTTCCGATGAGAGCATTCTCCTTCCAGAGCTCGATCTTTCCCCTCACCTTGTCGCATTTTATCTGGATAGATGGGATAAGGAGGGCTTTTGAAAGACACCCTCCTCGGCCTGAACGCCTTCCCCTCCCGGGCCCATCCTTGCTCCCTTCCCCACCGTTGTTTTTTCCCTCCTCAAGTACCTGGCTTTGAGGAGCCACCCCTGCCATGGTCAAATTCCAGGGGTTTTGAAGCCCCCCACAGAGCTTCCCCACCAAAGCGTGCGTGTCCTAACCCTCGTGATCACGCCATATCTAAACATGTGATATGCTTAAAAATAAAGTAAAATAAATGTATATTATTTTGGGTAAAAAATCATAAATTTCAAAATATACATATTATATGGATTAAATAATTTTATTAATAAAGTATTTTAAATTATTATTATTATACATGCCAAGGAAGTGTATGTTATATTGGACAAGCTATTAGTTGTGCACATCTCCTATTACTTTGTCTTCTTTTATATTATTTTACCTAAATTTTTATGATGTTTTATGATCCATAATTTAATATAGTGCCACTATCCTAAATTTGTAAATAAGTTATTTTGGAGGTTATTGGATGAAATTTTAGAAGTCTTATTGTCAAGCAATGAAAAAATACTTAATAACCACACCCAACTTTAAATGCGCATTGATTGACTGTCTCATTGATTTCACCCTTATTGTCAAGCTGATGAAAAAATACTTAATACCCACACCCAACTTTAAATGCGCATTGATTGAGTGTCTCATTGAATTCACCACATCAAGGGTAGGAATTTCAAATGATGGACACCTCTCAAAATTATCGGTAACCACTAAAATTTAAAAAGTTTTTCATATTTTAAGCCAGATTTTGACTGTTTTTCTAAAATCTTAGTTGTATTTGACCGGTAAATTGATCCATGACAGACATTTACCCGTCAAATGCACCGCCTTCCGCCTTGATCGATTGTCTCATTGAATACACCACACGGCGAGCCTTATATACTGGACAGAATCGTCTTTAAGACGAGTCTGTCCACTGTCAGAGACGCACGACTCTTCATGCCAAAGTATGGCCATCGTCCATGATCATCCATTACATACCAACGCTATTACTTATAGATCAAGGGCAACTACTTTCCGGTGACTCCTCTCCGTCTATCCACCCTCGCTTGCTGATAAAGTGTTTAATGCTGACATGTCCTCTTTAAATGGGAGGAAAATTTGATTTTGAATTTTCAATGCGTTCCCCTCTCCATTAATAATTTGAATTTTGAATTCCATCTCCGCTCCATTGTAAGTTAGGTCACTTACATAATTTAATTGAGGCCTAATCCTGCATGTAGGCAATTCTGTAAGACCGAATCTGCATCACCCCCGGTGAAGATCAGCCTCCATGCCCTGCATCCATCGTGAAGCTGCGCAGCTAGAGGGTCATCGAATTTCAACCTAAGCAAGAGGATATTGAACTCGATCAGAACCCATGTCGCCACGAAACCCGCAAACGATGGCGGCCCAGGATCGACCACGGAGCACCTGGAGTGATGGCCACGAATCCGCCCAGCAGCCCGTTGCAGACATCGAGAGCATTCCAGTTGTCGGACAGCAGCCGCTTTCTGAAGGACATGGTCAGAGCCGGCATAGAGCCACATAGAGTGCTTGTTACTAGTCTGGCACCCTCCCGCATAGATCTAATCTAGAGCACTTTTGCTTAGCGATGGCATTCGGGTGGCTTTCGATGTTCGTGGCGGTCATTGAAACGTGATCTAAGTTTTATTTTGTATTATTTTGTTTATAATAATTTTAAGTTTTATTTTGTAATTTTTTTTTATAATAATTAGTTTTAAGTTTTATTTTATCTTATTTTTTAGTATTTTGGAATAAATGTAATAAATTTTATAATTTAGTTTTGAATTTCATTACAATAATTTTGGTTTTATTTGATTTAAAGATTTAGAAAGAATTATAAGAAACACTCAAAAGTGGTTTTATTGATATAAAGATTTTGAAAGAATTATAAGAAACATTGCAATGAACACTATGGTGCAAAAAGTAGTTCAAATTGGAAGATAATTAATTAGAGAAAAGAGTGTAGTTTATTGCTTTTTTTTTATTCCTCTTTTTTTAGCATTGTTAGGTAGTTTGACATGTTTCTTGTTTTGTTTATTGAATTTATGATTCTCGAAGGAGGGCTTGTTATGTGATGGTTTATTAATATTTTTATATGTATATGTTTTACTATTACTAGATATGGTTTTATACTTTATAAAATCTTCACCAAGACTTTACAAGATTTTATAATTATTTTTTAAGAATTTACAAGGTTTTATAATTTAGTGAAAGATTCGCCAATATTTTATAAGGATTTATAATTTAGTGAAAGATTTGACCATATTTTACAAGATTATATAATCCAATGAGAGATTTTCCAAAATCGTATATATACATAATATAACATTGATAAAATAGCCTTCATATTTTTCTATATATCATGAAGATTCTCCCGTTTATTATACATAGAAAATTAGGGGGATCATAAAATTTTCCTGATTCTGAGATTTTGTCGGACCTTCTTTGATCAAGTTTTTGTTCTGCATCCTTTGACTTGGTTAAGTGTTCAAATGACATTTTTTTTTGCAGTTCGGTTAAGTACTATTGAAATAACATGGGAGTAATTTAGTAATTGTTGTGATTGCTCGGTGTTTTCTACAATATTTTGATAGTTGAAAGCAAAGGGAGCAGTCGAGATGGTTTTCAGAAGAATCAAGCTTAAAAGGAGAGATTATAATTACAGTAACTTGGGATGGCCATGTCACTGGTGAAATATAAATCTTCCATCCATGATAAACAAAGTCGTCCATCCCAACTAGCTTTCTGGAATATATTGGGGTGTCATCAATTCCTAAAATTTTAGTTGGATTAAGCAAACAAACCTTGACAAGTTGAAGTTATCAAAGCTAGATGGAAACCAAAAAATTATGGGAAACGAGCATGTGGGCATTGTTGTGATGTGTCTTGCTCATCTACATACAACAAAAGCGACTTCTAGAAATGGTTTTGCATCACCAATCTAGAATCTTTGCAGTGGAGAGGCCTGCCTGATCCTTGCCTTGTTGGTAAAAATGAAAGTTTTGACCTCGATGAAAACAGTCTAAGATTTCAAATCCATCATGCTTATGTATCATGTTCCCCAATTAGGCCTCCCAATGCCTCATGGCTTGTCTTGGCTTGTTGGATTCTTCAAAGCGATGTAGCTTGCAAGAATATCTCATTGGTGGGTTCCCCTGAGGATCTTGTAATATACCAGATCTAAATAAGATATGAATATTATCTCTTTCTTTTTATATGATCAAAATATGAATAAAAATGTGTAAGTTGATTGAACACTTTCTTTGACAATGAAAGGCATAGGTAGTAAAGATAAAAAGTTGGAGTGGCAAGGAATTGATGAAAGAAACCAAAGGAAATGTTTGGAGACTGAAGCTTTTTATCCCTAAGCACTTGAATGTTGGGCCCTTTTATTTTTCTAGCATCAGCTATGTTGAATTCTACTCCCAGGATTATGGGTGTCCCAACAGGTGCAAACTGAGATTGAGCAATCAATTCCAAGAAACCAAGGCTTGTGGAAGGCTTAGGTGGTTTATCAGTCACTGATTATGGATTAAATATCACTTTAACAGGTTCATAACATATCTATAATAGTTTGGAATATTTTGAAGGTGGTTGGATAAAATCTAGGAATTTGGCCTAGAGACGGCCTACACAGAGGAGTCCACTCAAAAACTATATGACCTCAATGATTTCTGAGTCTATGATTTGGGTTGGATTTTGGGTTGAATATATAACCTACATCAACTTACAGAGTGAAAAATGGATGTACAAAACTCACATAACATTAGAAACAGTAAAATTAGTTAATTTTAACTAGCTAAAGAGAAAGGGTAAGTAAATGAAGATGAATTTCGATTCTATATTTTATCAGACATGAAACTAATTATTAATAGAGGTTTATCAGTCTATCCTAAACATTATCAGTCTCATATATCATTATCATGGCCATTACATCAATACTAGTGCATTAATCTTACAAAAAAGCTCATTTAAGGAGCATTGGAAGGCATCTTTCATGAAAATTTGGCATTATAACTTCCTTGAGCAGAAATATTATTGTATATCAGATTTCATAATATGAATAAGGATATGAGAATCTCATAAAGGAATTTAAGGAGCTGATTTCCCTCAATGGTGCCTAGAACTGAAGAATGGAGGCTAGAAACTAACACTCGACACCGATTTGAGAGCATAAGTGAAGTCTCCTTCATTGGAGCTCGAATTCCATGGCTAGATGTTTGTTATCATAGCTCTAAATTGGTCTTCAATGGTTTATCCTTGTCTCTTTTTGGCTACACTGAAGAATCGAAGAGAAGAGAAAATAATGGAAGCTTGGGGTGCATCACTTAAGGTGGCTGAGGCACATCACTTAGAC
>LPNX010437522.1:133008-201298 GCA_001517045.1 Pseudotsuga menziesii
AAATGCCGAATTTCTATCATAACCTTAATGATTTAAGACATAGAAATTGTAAATGGTTGCTGGTATATATACGTCTGGTGATAGAGATGGGATGGATGTTTAGAAAATTATAAAGATACAATTCAATCGTAACCTGTTCAACGAGCCTGACAAGTTAAGATTCGAAAGAAAAATACATTTGATCCAGAGTATGAGCCAACATTTAAAATCGATAACAAAATACTTTCGATATGTATAAAAACACAACCGCAATACTCAATCGAAATGAGACCAGATAAAGAAAACATTCGACACATTTTCACTACATTTACAAGAATTGATCAAGGGAATATTTGAGTACTATTCCCCATGGCAGGGGGTAATTTATACTACGAGGGTTGCAACAGAGAAACAGAATACATAGTGGATTGCGTCACAGGAGACACCGTGTGCACGGAATGCGGCCTGGTGTTGGATACCAACAACATAGATGATGCCCACGATGTCCGAATCTTCAAAGATAATCAAAACACTCAGAGGATAGAGCAACCATTCCCGGGGGACGATGGCATTCTAGCCGCCACAAATATCACTGGCATAGGTTCAGTCAGCTTGATCCGGACGGTAAAGAAATTTTCGAAGAGCCACAAGGACGACAAAGCGAGGGAACATCGCGAAGCCATGTCCGAGTTGGCCAATAAGATGCATGTAAGTCGACCCGTGGTAGAGCGCGATCTTTACATCTTCGACAAGTTTTGTAACTCCAAGGAGTTCCTGTTCAAAGGGAAGGACAAGACCAAGATGGACGCCATACTTGTTTCTTGTCTTTACAGTGCGGGCAAGCAACTCAGCCAGCAGAAGCCCATGGAAGAATATGCGCAGGCCATGGACTTGACGTTGAGTGGTATATACCAAGCAGGAAAGATTATCCTTCCATTCATACACGCAGAGGACGCCTATTACCTTCCCAAGCCGGAAAACGATAGAACTCGAGCCATTCAGAAAAGTGGTCTGTGGGATCTTGATTCGCTGCAAAAGTCCAGCCAGGGCCTCAAGGCTCATATCTCTCGGCTTTGTCACATGCTCGGATTTCAATTCAGGGAACGGAAAATTGCTGAGGGTATGGCTCTAGAGGTTGTGAAGTCTCTGAGCGTGAGGAGAAAACCAGCGTCTACAGCTGCTATTATTGTTTGGATTTGTTCTCTGCTTCACGGGCGGGAAGTGGATTTGAAGTTTCTTTCAAACAATTCCGTGTCAGTAAAGACTTTGCGTCAGATTTTAGTGTACCCTTTCATTGGAGTCGAGGCCACGAACCTCACTGCCTGAGATCACCAGCAACGCATTGGACTCATCCTCCATTGTATCAAACCGCGATCCTAGGCCAAGCCGATTCGTGAAGATGCAGAATCCTGTTTTTCTTTCTCCCAATGTAGAGAATTTCTTAAACGGTGGGGGTGAAATTGAACTCGGTCTGCATAGAGCATTCAAATTTCAAAATGAAATAGCGCGAGTGGCCATAAAGCATAATCCAACTGTCCATGTTGTCCCATTTATGAGTGTTGACAAGTTAGCCACCCAAACCCTGGGCCTGTAGACGACTAGTGATTAGACATGGAGTTTTCCAATCGCCTGAAAATCTGGCTAGAGCTATCATGTCCAATGAGGCCATAGAGAGCCATGGGGCATCACTGCTAGTATGCTTCACCATACATTATGCCATTGAGATTTCGTGTGTCTCTGACATTGACAGAGTCATCTTAAAGACGATTCTGTCCAGTATATAAGGATCGCCTACACCACACCATCTGCATCATTCGCCCATCGTCCTGGCAGTGGAAGGACTGTTTACACCATCTTTGAACTAACTTTTTCAACATGTATTAAATGCCAAAGATACCAGCAATTCATTAAATTAACTTCGTCTTCCATTGGATGCCTATCAACACCATCCCACTAACACCACCTCGTCAATGGTGTACCGCCACCACATCTCCTTCATATTTTGTATTGACTTCTTACTTAGTTATGGTACACCACCAGCGCCTTCTCATAGTTTGCACAACCTTTGCCTTCTCAGAGTGTGCACCTTCTCATAGCAGGTATGTGTACATACATATTTTGAGAAACTCAAAGTAATTGTATTTTCATCTTGGATCCATGCTTGAAATAACTTTAACCAGTAGCATTACTAACACAAAGCAATTGACTTCAATGGTGTCTACCTGTGATCTACCTATTGTTCCTGGCAGATGTTATAATGAGCTTTTTCAATTCAATTCTTTGTTGTTAATCACACACAGAATTATATAAGACGATGGAGATAATATACCTGTTGCTGGTGGCTGGTTTTTATAATAAAGACATGTTTATTATAGGCTTCTGATCTATTTCCACAGAACGCTCCATTAATTACTGTGCTTCTCTGCATGTCCAATTGATGGAGAAGACCTCTACTTGTGCTTCTCTACTTGTTCAGAAAGTCTTCTTCAAGGCATAAACATGAATATAAAATTTTGAATTTTATTATACCTAGAGAATCGACCTGGTGAATGACAATGCTCTCCAACCCTCATAGCCCAATTACAAAGAAAGAAAGTTTCTCGAAAAGATCTGAGTCATTTCACGGTGTTCAAAGAAATAAAGGGTTTCCGCAAAAGATCCGAGTCATTTCACGGTGTTTAGAGACCGTCCCTTCCTTAAAGTCGACTTATGCTCCCTTTAAAACCAAAGAGACCCTTCTTTATTTACAAATGAGACAGGTTCCAACTGCAATAATCTTCACAAATCTGATTTTTACACTCGAGTTGGCACAAAATCTTCCTTGTTATTCCCTGCAAACAGAGAATTATGCTTTCGTTCATGTTTTGGTTTCCAGATTTTTAATACTCCTCTTATTGTCAAATTACTTTTGTTACTTCTAGAGTTCTGACAATTCTGATATCTCAACTTTGGCATCCCAGTTCTGACAACCACTCTGCTTTACGGTGAAAAATACATAGCATGCTGCTGCAGCAGCTTTGTAGGTTTTAGATCTTAATGGTTTGAGATCGGATGGTCTATATTGCTGCTGCTACAGCATTTAATACTCTGCCATGCCAAATATTTTTCACCCTACTTTACATCTTTGAAGTTGGTTCACCTTAGAGCTGCCCTATGGGGCCATTTGACAATTCTGTTTTGACATCCCAGTTGTGACAACCACTCTGCTTTACATCTTTGAAGTCTGGTTCACCTTCGAGCTTCCCTATGGGGCCATCTGTTATTGCATGCATTTCTCTGGCATGCATCGGAAGCCTTCTTATTGTCAAATTACCTTTTTACTTTTATATACTCAGTTCTGACAACCGCTTTGCCTTACATCTTTGAAGTCTGGTGCACCTTCGAGTTGCCCTATAGGGTCATCTGATATTGCATGCATTTCTCTGGCATGCATCCGAAGCCTTCTTATTGTCAAATTACCTTTTTACTTCTATATACCTAGTTCTGACAACTGCTCTGCCTTACATCTTTGAAGTCTGGTGCACCTTCGAGCTGCCCTATGGGGCCAGCTGATATTGCATGCATTTCTCCGGCATGCATCAGGAGCCCAGATATTTGTATGCATCTGTTTGGCATGCATGGAATCTTGGATATTTGCATGCATCGGGAGCCTAGATATTCGTATGCGGGTTTTCTAAACAGGGGACTTTTTGACTTCTTTTTCGGCTGGTTTTTCAAAAAGACAAATTAATGGGAAACCATGGAGCGTGGGACCATCATTTTCAAGAAGACAAATCAATGGGGAAACCATATAGCTTCCACCTTAATCTTTTTCAAGTTTACAAAGGGAATTTTCAAATAGAATAATTTGACTCGTTCATTGAATTTTGGTTTGCATTTCATGCCAACTATTTAATTCAATATGGTCACTTTTTAAAGGGATTGTATACTATTTTGTGATGGAGGCTCCAAATATAGTTTAATAGATACATGTTATGCGCTCCTTGCTTTCCATACGTTGTTTCTCTGTTCGCTCTGCTTCGTTGTTTTCACTTCTGGATTTTTAACAACTTCATAAAGGTTGAATGCATTACTTGCTTTTCATATGTTGTTTTTGTATTGGCTTTGCTTTGTTGTTTTTATTTCCAGATCTTTAACATTTTCATAAAGGTTGTACATACATATTTCAAAGTACATGCATGTGCTAGGAAAGTTCTAAGTGCATTAATGTGCTAGGAAAGTTCTAGGATAACGAGGCATACAAAGGGCATCCTATATTCCAAGAGATTTCTCAACCATCATAGAGTGCCTCTACATGTTTCTTAGAGTTTTGTTGTCCCTTTTACTCCCCTTCCAAGGTTTCAATAATATTTTAAGTGGTTTGAAACATAAATTGAAATAGTATGATCCTATATTTTTCTTTTAAGATGCTTATTTAGTTTTTTTTTGGCATTTGAGGAACATTGATGTCTTTGGTTATAAGGAGAAATTGATATGAATCTTAAAATGAATATGTAATGGATTACAAATAACATAAAGATTATTGAAAAACATTAAATATGGTGTGTTGTCATATGAATATAGTTTAGATGAACATAGATATGAGAATTTGGTTGTGAGAGTGGAGAGCAAAGGTTTGAGAACATAGGTTTTTGGAATGATTTTGCTGTGTTTTTCATCTATTATATTAAGTATTGAATTGTGCACAACCTAATTTTCTTTCCATTCAATTATTAGGTAGTGAATCATGAACAACGTGATTCTCTTTCCATTCAAAGCTCTAGTTGTGTACATGCTTACAAGACCATGAATTTATGTTGCTTTTTAAATAGAAATTAACACCAAATTAAATGCATTGGTTGAATCTAAGTTTGTTTATATACATATTTTTTCAGCGGGGGAAACTTTTAAATAAATACATGTTTCATTAAAAAAAATATATTAATTAGTGAATCGTGTACAACCTGATTGTTTTTCTATTCAATTCTCTAGTTGTATATATGCTTATAAACTTTTTAACTAAAAATTAACACCAAATTATTATTAAAAAAAGCATGTCTTGATTTCAAAATGGTTATTAAACACATATATATATTTTATTGGAAAAAAATTATCATTAAAATGTATTTTCATTTAATTATATAAAAAAATTGATATACTATGTTTTTTCATTGTTGAACCACAAAAATATTATATATAATCAAACATATATATAATAACAATGTTTGTATGATTATTGCTTAATAAAATTTACATGGAAATAATTACAAATATTATATTAATGATTTGATATTTGAAAATGAAGTATATATGTTATGGAGATTTACTTGTAAAATATTCTTTAAAATCACGTAAAATGAAGTATATGGAAATTAACTTGTAAAATACTCAAATGTATGAAAATGAAGTATATGTGTTATGGAGATTAACTTGTAAAATACTCAAATGTAAGGGAATATTGATAGAGTAGTTTAAACGTTAAAAAGATTTGGTTCATTTTATTTTTATTTTTTTTCTTGGTTATTTTTGTTTGAAATTTTATTGAAATATCATATATAAGTTATTGTGTTTGTATATTTCAGGTGCAATACAATACAGGTATTTGAGGACACTAAATCCATTTTTTAATAAAAAATGAATTTTGACCATAAAAATTTATTAGAGAAATTATTTTATTTATTTAATATTTAGACACATCAAAATTATTTTCAATTAATAGTAATCATCATATAATGAATTTAATTTATGTTTTATATATATATATATATATATATAGATAGATAGATAGATAGATAGATAGATAGATAGATAGATAGATATTTAAATTTACATAATCAATCCAAAATTATTTAATTTCTATATTAACTGCATGTAGTTATTATATTGATTTCAATATTTAAATACAAATGTATAGGTCTAACTCTAGTGGTTGAGATGAATAATTGTTATCCTCTCTATTTAAGTCCAATTTATGTTTGTGACATGTTTACCTTTTGTGAGTCAATTATTGATTCACAAATATTTCACATATGCTTATGGGTTGTAGGGAGGAGTATTGGGTTATTCGTAAAAAAAAATATTGGAGTATTTGAGTATTTCCAAATTTTTATTATATAGTTTTTAAAAAAAATCAATATTTTTAATACTCCTCTTATTGTCAAATTACTTTTTTACTTCTATAGTTCTGACAACTTTGACATCCCAACTTTGACATCCCAGTTCTGACAACCAGTCTGATTTACGACGAAAAATACATAGCATGTTGTAGAGTTTTAAATGTTGCTGCAGCAGCTTTGTAGGTCATTAGATCTTAACAGTTTGAGATCCAATGGTCTATATTGCTGCTGCGACAACATTTAATACTTTGCGGCATCCCAAATATTTTTCGCCCTGCTTTACATCATTGAAGTCTGGTTCACCTTAGAGCTGCCCTATGGAGCCATCTAACAATCCTGTTTTGACATCCCAGTTCTGACAACCACTCTGCTTTACATCTTTGAAGTCTGGTTTACCTTCCAGCTGCCCTATGGGGCCATTTGTTATTGCATGCATTTCTGTGGCATGCATTGGGGGCCTTCTTATTGTCAAATTACCTTTTTACTTCTATATACCCAGTTATGACAACCGCTCTGCCTTACATCTTTGAAGTCTGGTGCACCTTCGAGCTGCCCTATGGGGCCATCTGATATTGCATGCATTTCTCTGGCATGCATCAGGAGCCCACATATTTGTATGCATCTGTTTGGCATGCATGGGGAGCCCGGATATTTGCATGCATCGGGAGCCTAGATTTTGGTATGCGGGTTGTCTAAGCAGGGGACTTTTTTACTTCTTTTTTCGACTGGTTTTTAGTAGTTTTTCATCGAATTTTTAAAACTTTAAAAAACACTGCTAAATCTTATAGTGTGTAGGTGTTGGGGTTTTTGTGTCACTTGATTTCATTTCCGAGCTTAAAACTGTCCAACAAACAACATAAATTATAGATTTTATGGATTAAATTCACCAGATTCTGATAGAAAATCTATTTGAAAAGTCAAAAAGTCCCTCGTTAGATAGCTCCATTTGTATGCATATGTCTCGCACTTGCATGTCCTCTCGTTGTAACACAAACAATCGATCGGGTATAATGTCTTATAACTGTAACATATAACAGATTGGATATAAAATGTAGTTGTGCTTCATCTAAACTTGGTTGGATTCCTATTCATTCGAACCCTTCATCGCTCTAGCCCATGAGCTCTGAGCTAGTCTCTGTGAGAGAAATCCTGTGCATTTTAAGTCCCAGCAATGTTCTTGTAGTTTTTCTATATCTGTTATATAAACAACAGACTAGACTCGAGGCTTTTCATGCTTTAGTTATGAATTGGTTACAACAATGATTATAAAGACTTGAATGCAGGAGGAGTTTATAATGAAAATGCCAGTTTCAACCCATTTGAACAAGTAAAAATGCTTCTGATACCATATTTGAGTTGGATGATTCCACACATGGTGGTAGAAATGTGGATACAGACCATTATAGGGACTTACAACTTACAAACTCTCGAAAAACCGTCATTTAATATACAAGAATTCATCAGCGTAGCTTCCATTCTTATGTTATTTTGGTGAGCAAAAATTGGCACTGAATTTCCCAACTCGCATGCAGAAAACTTGAAACAATTTTCCAGATTAGAAAAAAAAATAGAAACAATATCAAGCTGGATTGTTTGCCATAGAACCCCAATTTATGAAGAATCTGTTACGCTGTACAGGATCTGTGTACTACATATTACGTTGTACAGTATCTAATATTACGTTGTATAGGGAATATGAGATTCAAGGTAGCAGTGACAAGTTATAAGGATACATTTAACTTCTAGCAATGCATCAATAGTAGGTACTTTCTTAACTCTTCTAATATCAAATTCTACTAATTTCTTCATTGCTAATTCCTTTCTATGAGTGTGGAGGGACTTCTTAGTGTGTTCTAGTTTTACATTTTATGTCATATATTAGGGCTTCTATCAAAATAATATGGAGGTGGCCTAGATGCATGAGAGACGTGAGATGTAATGTCCAAAACAAGTTATTCAGGTGGAGATTCAAGACTTGGTGAATTCCTACATCAAAGTCCAAATTCCATTAAAGTGAAATGACATATTTAACCATTATAAAAGTAGAACCATCATATTCATGTAGAAAATTCAAGCGTGGGACCATCATTTTCAAGAAGACAAATCAATGGGCAAACCATATAGCTTCCACCTTAATCTTCTTCAAGTTTACAAAGGGAATTTTCAAATAGAATAATTTGACTCGTTCATTGAATTTTGGTTTGCAATTCATGCCAACTATTTAATTCAATATGGTCACTTTTTAAAGGGATCGAGATTTGTATACTATTCTGTGATGGAGGCTCTAAACAAATATAGTTTAATAGATACATGTTCTGCGTTCCTTGCTTTTCATACGTTGTTTCTCTATTCTCTATGCTTCGTTGTTTTCACTTCTGGATTTTTAACATCTTCATATGTTGGATGAACATAGATATGAGAATCCAGTTGTGAGAGTGGAGAGCAAAGGTTTGAGAACATAAGTTTTTGGAGAACGCAAATATGAGACCATAGATTTAAAATTGCATGTCAAGGAGGGGAGTGCGATCTGTGAATAGAGATGTGAGAATGCTGATATGAGAGCATAATCCTTAGCTAAGAGCAGAGAGGAGATATGAGAATGTAGAGATGAGGGTCGATAACTATAAGGACTTGAGGGTTAGGGTTTATGGAAAAACCTTTGGTGATAGTGAGGTGGAGGATGGTGGTGTCTATAAAGGTTTGAAGGACTCTGGTGGCTCTCGACAATTTTCCCTCTCAACAATCAACTAAACGTTGTTTTGGAATTAGGGATCGAGCCAGGATGCTTGAACTTTCTTTAGACTGGGTTTTGAAGGGCATTGAACTATGGTGGGATAGGGGTTTATACGGATACTTTTGTAGCAGAAATCCCCTCTTCAAGGATGAGGCTCTAGCTAGCTGACGTTTGGGGTTTCCAGTTTGGTAGAGTGAAAATTTCTAATATGAATCAAGGGTTTTTCTCTTTCATTTTTAAGAGTTTGGTGGATCAGCATCTGACCTTGTAGAAAGGGCTTTGGTGTTTTGAGGATGTGGGTTTAGTTTTTATTCCTTAGACACAACACTTCAAATTTTTGGTGGCCTTTCGATATTTGCAACTCCCGTGGGTCCATATGGTGGGTCTTCCTCCTCACTTTATTTGTGAGAACATTATGCATTCAATTGGGGATTCCATTGGTGTTTTCCACAGGGTTCCTCTATATACCCTTGACAAAGTTGGAGTGCCTCACATTCTTGTGCTCATCAAGACTAATGGGGGTCTTCTAGATTGTATCTCCTTGAAGTGTGGGGGTTATTTGTGGTTGGTTGATCTCGATTATGAAAAAATCCCCTTTTGCTACTATTTTTCCACCCTACGGGGCATAATTTTGTGTGATTTCAGGGTTGTTGCTTACAAGAAGTAGAGGCATGTTCTAATTTTGAATCCCCCAACACATTTGGTTGTTTATGAGGAGGTGGGTGTGATATCAAGTTTTTTGAAATACCAAGGAGATTTATGGTGTTGGTTTTTCTACTAGTGTTTGTCCAGTTGATCCGTGTTTGAGTCAGGTTTTCTTGGCACATGAGTGGGTGCCCTTGGCTAAGGAAGAAACTATGTAAATGCTTATCCTTGGTGTTAATGCTTTGGTGGTTGATGGGTTGGGAAACCTCTCATAGACCATCTCTCGCATCCTTTATTTCTATAGGTTTCCTAGAACATGGTGTTTCTTGGACATAGTCCAATGGTTCGATACAAAGACAAGGTGATTTTTGTGAGATGAGCTTCATCTGTTCCTTCTACGATGATAGCAGGGGGTTCTCTGGTGGTTGCTTTGGGGCTTGGAACTGAGGCCACAGATGTGGGGTGTTTGGTGAACATCAATGGTGATTTGTTGATGGATTAGGTGTAAAGAAGATCCACCTCATAGTTAGTTGAAGATTCTTTTCATTTTGTTCAATATTTTTTGAGTGTATAGGAGTTATTTCCATCCCTTGCATCCTTTAGGGATCTGTTGATCACACATCCATATCATAATTTCTTTGGTCCTCTTGCTGGTGTATCCCCTTCTATGGGAGGTGGTGTGGTTGTTGTGGGTGGCATCAACTTCTTACCTTCTCTTTTTGATCTTGTTGTGTTCCCTCATTTGGATGTAGTTTCGACAACACCTGTGAAGCAGATGCAGTCTCACACGAGATATCTTTCTATGGGTAACTACCATAACCAGATTTCTACAATTGGGTGGGGGATTTCACATCCCTTGGCCTTTTACCAAGGCGCTCAATAGACTCCCGTGGATGGATTATTTATGCTTACTATGCATAGATAGGCTGCAAGACACTTCCTTCGTTGTAAATAATATAACAAGAACCACAGTGAAACCTAGATACATTCAACTCATAACAATGCGACTGATATACATGAACTTATTCATAAGCATTCACAACAACATATACACATGCGACTTAAACACACTCAACATTCACACATATAACACAAAATATAACATGGAAACCTATCCAAGCAAAACCACAAAGGCGCTCTTCATCTGACATGAGAAATATATGGCACCTTTGGTCTGTGCACTAAGCCGCAGACCATTTTCTAGATCTTCCTTGATTATCTTTACAGACTTCTCTCTCCTATCATGCTCTCTGATCTTCTATCTCTAGTATTTCTCTACTTGACTCTATTACTGATCCGCACTGAATCTCGATCGACTCGGTCTCTTCTACACTATTGCGCACTCAGTTGCAGATTCTCGACTCAATGCACTTAGCAAAAACTAACAAACAATACAATTAGAGCATCACAACACTGAAGAGGCTCAAGATCCTAACCCCTATGCACTTAGCTACAGGTTCTTCAACTCTTCTCTACAACTCAATCTCAACAAACTAACGACACTACAAATCAGACTGTCACTAAATAACCAGACGCTACTGAGACTAACATCAAAAGATCCTCCGGAGGCTAACCCGCATACATCTTGGGTTCCTCCTTTTATAGTTTCCTACATGTCGCTTTCAGTCAACTTGATACAATTGGCCAACATGATGTCTTTCCTATTTTATCGACTCATGACAATAGGCACTAATGACCTAACTTACAAAGATCCTTTCATATGTGCGGCTCCCACTGACTCTAGCTCACTTTGTACCCACAATATTTTTGAGCTATCACTTTCTAGTCGTTGCACCACTACACGTCTTCTAACATGGTTAGCTTCATCGCATCCTTCCTTGTGCATAAAATATCATCTTGTAACATCATTGCATGATAAAAGCCTCCCAAAATGCCCATATATAATGAGCGACATCTTATAATAGTGGAGGTACCAGATCAATCTCTATGATGGCATCTTTGTTAATTTCCCAAATAGTAAAATATCCTCCCTTGCATATTATGCACATAATGTTTATGGCATAAAAGTTTATGGTTGTACTCGTCGCGTTCCATGTATTGAGACTTGTATTAAGTTTGGAATTAATGTTATATCACATATTCATTTGAAGTTGTATAAATATTTTTTATTTCGAAGATGGTAAAATCTATCAAAATTTAGTTCTCAAATTACCAGTGAGGACAACCATTATTGGTTATTATTTGGAAATGTGGGTTGACTCACCACCATTGTCCAAGAAAAAAACACACCACTTGAAATAACTTGTTGGTGGTCCGTAAGGGGGTAGAATTCCACTCTTGTTAGATGCCTCCGAGTCTTAGGTTGCTAACCTATTTCCTTATATTAGAGGAATACGAGTTCTTAGCCAATCATAAGTAAGTTTAAATCTTACTATAAAATAGAAAATATGGTTTTAGTCTTAATAGTCTCCCCAAGATACTTGATATTATTTGTTCTCCATCATCATCAAGACTAAACAAAGATCACATAGTGTCAAATATTCATCAAAATTTAACTCCATATATAAAATCAAAATACTATAAGTAATTACAACTTTACACCGATACTGGAATAAATACAATAATGCAGCACAATGCTTCGACTCTCTCATTTACTCGTTAAAAATTGTATATTTTACTTAAAAATTGTGTTTTTTTATAGAAGAAATCATACCCATCATTACCTAAGAAATATGCCCTTTATTGTGTTTGAAATAAACTAATTTCCTTCCTAAAGCGATATTCCTTTATGTGTTGAAAAAATGCACCTTACTCGTTGATGGAAACATGCACCAAGTGGGTTGAAGTGGTAACCCACATTAGATGATAGAAAACATCATTTTAGTTGATTAAACATGTGTTAGATTTAACCCAATGATCAGATTGGTAAAGGAACAAAGGAACGCCACATTGAAGATTAAGTTTTTGGAGCATAAAACCCCTTGTTGTAATCAAACACCAATGTACAAGTAAATATGACACAAAGATCACTCAAATTCGGTAAGCCCAGAGGGATCATCAATTATTGCAAATGAACACAAAAATAGTTATGATATGTGGAACTATTATTTTATTAAAGTCAATCCAAAACGAAAAACAAAAAACCCCCCTCGATATACAACCATATAACATATACAATTTCATAAGGAGATAGCTCAAACCCCTTGAACATATTGGTTCAAATTTCATTATTTTTGCCAAAATATTAAATGAATTCCACTTTATATCTCTTACAATCAACTTTATAATAAAATTAAACAAATTGTTTCCCATCAAACATGAAGGAGGTTACAAAAAATCAAATTCCTCCTTCCTCTTAGAAATATTGTAAACTAAAATTCAAATTTAAAAAGAGGCCTTTGCATCAAGGTTACTTTGCAAAATAGTGATAATAATAAAGTATTATTACATGTAAATTTAAAGAGAAGTTCTGATGCAATAAAGAATTAAATGATATCAAAAAATTAAGATATTTTAAGGAGGTAATCAACATTGATAGAGAAGATCAAAGGTACATCTTTGTTTTAACTAGCACACAGAAGAAAATCAACTTTGCTCAATAAGAATAAAATCTCGCAAGCTCCATCGTGAAAAAAGGTGTTGGACAGTTGTTAAAACATGATGGACGAAAGAATTTGTCATCTCCGTGACACTAAAATGGTTGAAGATGAAAATCACTTTCTCTTAGAATGTCCTATTTACAACCGCATTAGATTACAATCACAAAACATTTGTTACAGTACTAACCTTCCTTTAGAACTTTTTAACTCATCACAACTATGGTGATCTAGGAATGCTTCTCTTAAAGTTTTTTGAGCACAAAATAGAAAATTCTAAAGAAAACCAAGTGACTCTTGTTATAAACACAAATAAACATTAATTATATATAATATAAATATTAAATAATAAATGCATATAATAACAATAAGTAGAAATAAGCCATGACTCCTTATGAAGACTCACCTTGTGCCTTAGTAAATATATATGGGCACATTTACCTTTGTAAATCATCAATTCAATTATTCATTGTTTAATTTTTATTATCCTTTATGGATTATTGTGGGATGTGGTATCTAAATTGGAAGTTTCATATACAAATAGTCTTAGTTCAAACCATTGATATCAGAGCCAGCCCTTTCCTGAGACCTCACTGATCCTCAGCTTGTAGGCGTCAATCCTCAAAACTTCTTTGATTAAGGATATTTGATCCGCATCAACTTTTAGCCATTTAAATTCTCCATGTTCCTCTTTGCTCTCCCTCTTGACCATCTCTCTCCTCCTTCTCATAGATCTCTTCTCCAAATATGCTACAGAGGCCTCCATCGTCACCATTCTTCCTCACACCCTTTCTCCTTTCCCTTTATTCTCCCACTGCTTCCTCACCATCTACGTGCTCCCCATCTATGCCATTCTACACACGCCATTCCCTCGCCCTCAACCTGCTCACTCCCTCTCTACTCACATCCCTACTCTTCTCCAGTCCATGCAGGCCTCCCTCCACGCAAACCTTCAACACCTCCACACTCCAACCCACACCTTCTCTCATAGACTACACCTCCTCTACGCCACCCCCATTGTGCCACGCCTTACCTAGGGTTGAAAACCTTATTCCATTCCTCTTAAAAAAATGTTATTGTTTTTATTAATAGTATTATTATTTTAATATTTTAAACCAGAAACTCTAATCAAACTATTGAAAAAAATAATAATATTAGAATATATTATTATCACCAAAACTACTCTCTCTTAATATCTTTGTCCTCAATATTATTATTATTCAATTTTCAATAATAGTAATAATAATAATTATTTTAAAAATCTTATTCCCTTCCAACAAAAACTATAATTATTAAATTCAATAATAATAATAATATTTTTTTTTATTAAAAAAAAAGAGAGGTGTGAAAATTAAGTTTAAAAAAAGGAGTAAAAAAACATAAAAAAAAAACATATTGGGAATTATTACACCTTTCGTGTTTATCCATTGTTGAAGAAAAGAAGACTTGCCAAAGTATTACATAAGGTATTCCAATTCTCGTTGAAGAAAGATTTGAAGTCGTAAACCATGGATGGAAGAGATAGATTCTACTTATGAGAAAGAAAGATTTGTGAATGTTTCATCGAAAATGCCTATGATGATGCTAAAAGTTGATGGCACATTTTATGAAAGCTTTATTAACATCGCTATAAGTCCAATTAATAGAGAACATTTTATTAATGTTGATGTTGCTAATAAACTACACGTTCTAGAAGCATATATAGAGAAGAAAGAAGAAAAAGTTAAGCAACTAGACTTGCGGATCAATAGTTATAATATGACATAAGAATTCACCATTGTAGCTATTAATGATGGTACTATTGACATAATGTTAGGTTCTAACTGTCTAGACACATTGGATACACTCACCTTTAATGTAGAAACGAAAGTCACAACCTTCTTTCATGAGAAGAAGAAAATAACAATAGATGACACATCAACAAGAGTTCCTTCATTAAGTACAACTGGATATCTAGAAGAAGAAGTTACGTGCTTGAGCACCCTCTTGCACGACAAGGATGAGGAACTTGTGCAAATCCAACAGAGATTAGAAGATCAAGAATCAGAGAACTACCGTCATCAACAACAAATAAAAGTATTTAGAACTCTAGCAACAAAAACAACAATAAAAAATATCACAAGTTAGAGATCACTAAGATTAACAAAACGTTATTAAACAATACTGAAGAAATATTTCAACTAAAGAACCATAACAAAATTCTACTTACGAAAATAAGAAAGTTAAAAAATATGCAAAAGTAGGAATGAGACACTAAATATATTGAAGGGAAACTACTAGAGAAAGAAGAATAAAGTCAATATCTTAAGGAACAACTTAAGAAGTTGAAAGAGGATGAAAAGTTGCAAGAAGAAAAATTTAGAAAGATTCAGAATAATACCAAGCTATTAGAAGACAAATTAGAAAAAAATCATAATGAGACATCAAAATCTTCAAAAGTACAAGTTACGGAAAAAAGTAACACTTACAGATCTAGTTCAGATCACCATTCAAGACGTCGTCCCAATTAAAGAAAACCATACACAAAAACAAAAGAATGCTACAAACACAATCAAGGAAAATGATGTTATAAAAACTCCCTATCGACACCCAAACAACAAAAAAATATATCCTAAAGTTAAGAACAACTAACAAAAGTTACTAATATGAGTGTAATTAAGCCTTATGACGACACTTCACCATGGCATCACAATGTTTCGCAAAGAATCGATTTAGGATGGATCAATCCGTCTATATTTCAAAGGTTGTGTTCAACACTTACAAGTTCATGTCGTCCCATATCATCAACTACGACAGAGAATAGAAGGTTGCGAGGACACCTACAAAACGAAAAGATGTAACATTGTTTTCATCAATATACTTTGAGATCAAAGCATTTCTTAAAAGGTAGACAATAAATATTAATAATCATCGCCATCATCATCATCAATAATTTTATAATTTTTTTAAATTTTAAATTTTAAATTAACACAATGAATGAATGACTTTATCACTTTTAGCCTAAATCATTAAAATTGATGCAAAATTAACACCAAATTATTACTTAAACGCATTGGTTGAATCCAAGGTTGTTTATATACATATTTTTCCAGCGAGGAAAACTTTTAAATAAATACATGTTTTATTAAAAAAAAGTATATTAATTAGTGAATCATGTACAACCTGATTGTTTTTCTATTCAATTCTCTAGTTGTATACATGCTTATAAACTTTTTAACTAAAAATTAACACCAAATTATTATTAAAAAAAGCATGTGTTGATTTCAAAATGGTTCATATGTATCTTTTTCTCCTTTTGGGAACCTTTAAACACATATATATTATTGGAAAAAACTTATCATTAAAATGTATTTTCATTTAATTATATTTTAATTATATAAAAAAATTGATATACTATGTTTTTTCATTGTTGAACCACAAAAATATTATATATAATCAAACATATATATAATAACAATGTTTGTATGATTATTGCTTAATAAAATTGGCATGGAAATAATTACAAATATTATATTAATGATTTGATATTTGAAAATGAAGTATATATGTTATGGAGATTAATTTATAAAATATTCTTTAAAATCAACTAAAATGAAGTATATGGAAATTAATTTGTAAAATACTCAAATGTATGAAAATGAAGTATATGTGTTATGGAGATTAACTTGTAAAATACTGAGGGAATATTGATAGAATAGTTTAAACGCTAAAAAGATTTGGTTCATTTTATTTTTATTTGTTTTCTTGGTTATTTTTGTTTGAAATTTTATTGAAATACCATATATAAGTTATTGTGTTTGAAATTTTATTGAAATATCATATATAAGTTATTGTGTTTGTATATTTCAGGTGCAATACAATACAGGTATTTGAGGACACTAAATCCATTTTTTAATAAAAAATGAATTTTGACCATTAAAAATTTATTAGAGAAAATATTTTATTTATTTAATATTTAGATACATCAAAATTATTTTCAATTCCAAAATTATTTAATTTCTATATTAACTGCATGTAGTTATTATATTGATTTCAATATTTAAATACAAATGTATAGTTTTAACTCTAGTGGTTGAGATGAATAATTGTTATCCTCTCTATTTAAGTCCAATTTATGTTTGTGACATGTTTACCTTTTGTGAGTCAATTATTGATTCACTAATATTTCACATATGCTTATGGGTTGTAGGGTGGAGTATTGGGTTATACGTAAAAAAATATTGGAGTATTGAGTATTTCCAGATTTTTATTATATAGTTTTTAAAAAAAATTATCAATATTTTTAATACTCCTCTTATTGTCAAATTACCTTTTTACTTCTATAGTTCTCACAACTCTGACATCTCAACTTTGACATCCCAGTTCTGACAACTCTGACATCCCAACTTTGACATCCCAGTTTTGACAACCAGTCTGCTTTACGGTGACAAATACATAGCATGATGCAGAGTATTAAATGCTGTTGCATCAGCTTTGTAGGTCGTTAGATCTTAACAGTTTGAGATCCAATGGTCTATATTGCTGCTGCGACAGCATTTAATACTTTGCCGCATACCAAATATTTTTTTCCCTGCTTTACATCATTGAAGTCTGGTTCACCTTAGAGCTGTCCTATGGAACCATCTGACAATTCTGTTTTGACATCCCAACTTTGACATCCCAGTTCTAACAACCACTCTGCTTTACATCTTTGAAGTCTGGTTCACCTTCTAGCTGCCCTATGATGCCATCTGTTATTGCATGCATTTCTCTGGCATGCATCGGGGGTCTTCTTATTGTCAAATTACCTTTTTACTTCTATATACCCAATTATGACAACCGCTCTGCCTTACATCTTTGAAGTCTGGTGCACCTTCGGGCTGCCCTATGGGGCCATTTGATATTGCATGCATCAGGAGCCCGTATATTTGTATGCATATGTTTGGCATGCATGGGGAGCCCGGATATTTGCATGCATCGAGAGCCTAGATAATGGTATGCGGGCTGTGTAAGCAGGGGACTTTTTGACTTCTTTTTTCAGCTGGTTTTTACCAGTTTTTCAGGGAATTTTTAAAACTTTAAAAAACACTGCTAAATCTTATAGTGTGTAGGTGTTGGGGTTTTGTGTCACTTGATTTTATTTCTGATTTTATTTCTGAGCTTAAAGTTGTCCAATGAACAACATAACTTACAGATTTTATGGATTAAATTCACTGGATTCTAACAGAAAATCTATCTGAAAAGTCAAAAAGTCCCTCATTAGACAGCTTCATTTGTATGCATATGTCTGGCACTTGCATGTCCTCTCGCTGTAACACAAACAATCGATCCTGTATAATGTCTTCTTACTGTAACACACAACAGATTGGATATAAAATGTAGTTGTGCTTCATCCAAACTTTGTTGGATTCCTATTCATTCGAACCCTTCGTCGCTCTAGCCCATGAGCTCTGAGCTTGTCTGTGTGAGAGAAATCCTATGCATTTTAAGTCCCAGCAACGTTCCTGTAGTTTTTCTATATCTGTTATATAAACAACATACTAGACTCGAGGCTTTTCACGCTTTAGTTATGAATTGGTTACAACAATCATTATAAAGACTCGAAATGCAGGGGCTGAGCTTACCAACATGTACGTTCATGTTGGATAAGCCAGTTGGCTCGCGTGGTCCCCGCATATCGTTCCCATTCTCTACCTGCCGGAATTGGAAAAACAGGCCAGTGATCTGACGTCCATCGGAGCCCTCTCCGTCTCCGTTAACCTCCGTCAGGACATGCTCCCTAGACGGCGATAAGACAACTCCCCATCACACCATCGCCGAATAGTTAGTCCAGATCTACTAGATAGCTCTCGCCATGGTGGTTCTTTCGAATTCAAAATTTAAAATTCACATTTACTTCCAAGAGCAGACTAGTTATGGGCTAGCTATTGAAACTTTGAACCGTTCTGGGTAGTTCTCTTGGCTGTGAGACGCCAATGTTCATATTTTACTAAAACAAAAGACAAGGGGTTGAGGGCACTCACTCGAGCCCAATTGGATGAAATCTTCAAAGCAGTTGAGTGCACTATTGTTTATGAGCTCTCCAATGAGCATTTTCATTCAGAGTCCAGTCTGTAATTTTTTACCCATTCAATATTATTCTCAAGACCTGTGGGACTACCAAATGGCTACATTACATCCCTCTGATATTAAGCAATGCAAATTAGTAGCTTTCTCTCTGTAACAAATGTTAAATACACTCGTGGAACATTCATGTTTCTTGGAGCCCAGTCATTTCCTCACCGCAACTTTTTCGAGGAAGTTTCATGTCTGGTTAAGTACTTTGGAACTGTTGGATCTGGTGGCATGGCTTGTGTTACTGGAGCGACTTACAACTGACATATCTACTCTGCTTTTGCTGATGATGTAATTGCTGATGACTTTACATCTGAGGTTACTCTGGAGATGTGCGTAACCCAGTTGGATCGCAAGCGGTATTCTCTATTTTACAAGGATTAATATAATTATGCGGCAGAAATGACGCTTGAATCCGATATATCCATGATTCTCATTGAGACTAAAATATGTGATTTTGTATTTGATCAATGCTGGTACTCTATGAATTCTATTGAAGGACCAGCTTTTTCTACAATGCAGGTATCTTCATGAGGATGTTTTCAAAAATGTGCAAGCTTTGAATCCATGGGTTATGATCCCAAAATTTTGATTTGGAAGTATTGGTGTTGAGGGTATCAAGATGTTTCAGGCCTATTATATTCTCCATTGCAGTTCGTGTAGATGCTGGAAAGTGCCAATCTTCATGGACGAAACCAGCTTTCTGAAGGGTATACTTGTGAAATGACAAGTCAACAGAAGCTTACTGGGAAGAGCAATGTAGTATATTAGATTTACAGAATAAGCAATGCTAAGTCTATTCTGCCTTCATTTGCTTGTAAGAGTAAAGTTAAAGAAAATGATTCTCTGTTGAGGTTTGACGCACATCTGTTCTCTATGTTCTATCATTTATCATTTGTATCCAGTTTTAGAGAAATATATTAAAGTTTAATATTGTTGGCATCTTTCAGGGGAGTAGAGGTCGGTAGCTTTGAATGGTTGTAGTTATTTAGATCATTTTTCTTACAATTGGATTATTATTAATAAATTTGATATTTTATATATTTTTAAAGTTACAAATTTATTTTTATTTATTTATTTTAAAGTTAAAAAAACTATATTTTAAAATATATATATATATTTTATAATATTTAAATCTTTTATACTGTGTAATTTTTATTAATGGAAGAAGTTGGCATAGTATTTGGAGAATTAGAAAATATATATTGTGAAATTTTAATTAAAAAAGTTTTAAAGTTATGTTGATAATAAATATTTATTTTTTAAAATTTTGATGTTGTATACACTTTTAATAATTAAAGTTGTTATAATTTTTAAGAATTGAAAAAATATAGATCACCAAATTTTAAATATCTTTTTAAAGAAATGATAGAGGTAATAGACATTTAGTTTTGAATTTGAACATTGTAAAATACAAAATATTAAGTAGATTATTAATATTAATAATTCACCAATTTATTTACTTTTATATTGACTATACTTATTATTTTGTACACAAAATTTACTTAAATGTAATATTAAATCTATATTAAATTTCTGTTATTTATCTATTTTCATAGTTATTTTTATCATAAAAATATTTACAACCAAAATTTATAACACACTTTTTTCAACCCCAAAGCTCATAAATGTAATTACATTTTAGTTTTTCATATTAGTCATTGATAAGAGATTTTCATAGATTTTAGTTTTCCATATTTGTTATTGATAAAAGAGGTTTTTATAGATTGTAATTTATGACACCACTTTGAAATCTTAAAAATAAGTCCTTAGTGTATTAATATTAATATGGCTTATTTTCATTTATATTTCCATCTTGCATATTTACATGGAGTTGAATGTTGTAGCAATTACTTTGTCTAAATAACAGATAAGACTTCACTGGAAGAACTTGAAAAATTAGTAGCCCTTCCCTTTTTTTTGGTTTTAGTATATGACAAATGCTTGCAACATTTCTTCAATTAAAGAGATATGGAAATCTTATATTGTTTTATTCATCACCAAATTTAAATTTATAAGAGCATTTACCTATCCACAATTTCCAATAATCCATCAATCCTTGCTAATGCAAGATTTATGTATCAAAAAACCTCTTTCTTATCAACTACTCACCATCGATGTTCACCAAACACCCCACATATATGGCCTCACTTCCAAGCCCCAAAGCAACCACCGGAGAACCCCATGCTATCATCGTAGAAGGAATAGATGAAGCTCATCTCACAAAAATCACCTTGTCTTTGTATCGAACCATTGGACTATATCCAAGAGACAGCATGGTCTAGGAAACCTCTAGAAATAAAGGATGCAAGAGATGGTATACTAGAGGTTTCCCAACCCATCAACCACCAAATCATTGACACCAAGGATAAGCATTTACATAGTTTCTTCCTTAGCTAAGGGCACCCACTCATGTGCCAAGAAAACCTGACTCAAACACGGATCAACTGGACAAACACTAGCAGAAAAACCGACACCATAAATCTCCTTGGTAGTTCAAAAAACTTGATATCACACCCACCTCCTCATAAACAACCAAATGTGTTGGGGGATTCAAAATTAGAACATGCCTCTACTTCTTGTAAGCAACAACCTTGAAATCACACAAAATTATGCCCCGTAGGGTGGAAAAACAATAGCAAAAGGGGATTTTTTCATAATAGAGATCAACCAACCACAAATAACCCCCACACTTCAAGGAGATACAATCTAGAAGACCCCCATTAGTCTTTATGAGCACAAGAATGTGAGGCACTCCAACTCTGTCAAGGGTATATAGAGGAACCCTGTCGAAAACACCAATGGAATCCCCAATTGAATGCATAATGTTCTCACAAATAAAGTGAGGAGGAAGACCCACCATATGGACCCACGGGAGTTGCAAATATCAAAAGGCCACCAAAAATTTGAAGTTTTGTGTCTAAGGAATAAAAACTAAACCCACATCCTCAAAACACCAAAGCCCTTTCTGCAAGGTCATATCCCGATCCACCAAACTCTTAAAAATGAAAGAGAAAAACCCTTTATTCATATTAGAAATTTTCACTCTACCAAACCGGAAACCCCAGACATCAGCTAGCTAGAGCCTCATCCTTGAAAAGGGGATTTCTACTACAAAAGTATCCATATAAACCCCTATCCCACAATAGCTCAATGCCCTTCAAAACCCAATCGAAAGGAAGTTCAAGCGTCCTGGCTCCATCCCTAATTCCAAAACAACGTTTAGTTGATTGTTGAGAGGGAAAATTGTCGAGAGCCACCAGAGTCCTTCAAACCTTTATAGACACCACCATCCTCCACCTCGCTATCAACCAAGGTTTTTCCATAAACCCTAACCCTCAAGTCCTTATAGTTATCGACCCGCATCTCTACATTCTCATATCTCCTCTCTGCTCTTAGCTAAGGATTCTGCTCTCATATTAGCATTCTCACATCTCTATTCACAAATCGCACTCCCCTCCTTGACATGTAATTTTAAATCTATGGTCTCATATTTGCGTTCTCCAAAAACTTATGTTCTCAAACCTTTGCTCTCCACTCTCACAACTGGATTCTCATATCTATGTTCATCCAAACTATATCCATATGACGACACACCATATTTAATGTTTGTCAATAACCTTTATGTTATTTGTAATCCATTACATATTCATTTTAAGATTCATATCAATTTCTACTTATAACCAAAGACATTAGTGTTCCTCAAATGCAAAAAATACTAAATATACCTCTTAAAATAAAAATATAGGATCATACTATTTCACTTTATGTTTCAAACCACTTAAAATATTATTGAAACCTTGGAAGGAGAGTAAAAGGAACAACAAAACTCTAAAAAATATGTAGAGGTACTCTATAATGGTTGAGAAATCTCTTGGAATATAGGATGCCCTTTGTATGCCTCGTTATCCTGGAACTTTCCTAGCACATGCATGCACTTTGAAATATGTATGTACAACCTTTATAAAGATGTTAAAAATCTGGAAATAAAAACAACAAAGCAAAGCGAATACAAAAATGACATATGGAAAGCAAGCAATGCATTCAACCTTTATGAAGATGTTAAAAATCCAGAAATGAAAACAACAAAGTAGAACGAATAGAGAAACAACGTATGGAAAGCAAGGAGCGCAAAACATGTATCTATTAAACTATATTTGTTTAGAGCCTCCATCACAGAATAGTATACAAATCTCGATCCCTTTAAAAAGTGACCATATTGAATTAAATAGTTGGCATGAATTGCAAACCAAAATTCAATGAACGAGTCAAATTATTCTATTTGAAAATTCCCTTTGTAAACTTGAAGAAGATTAAGGTGGAAGCTATATGGTTTGCCCATTGATTTGTCTTCTTGAAAATGATGGTCCCACGATTGAATTTTCTACATGAATATGATGGTTCTACTTTTATAATGGTTAAATATGTCATTTCACTTTAATGGAATTTGGACTTTGATGTAGGGATTCACTAAGTCTTGAATCTCCACCTCAATAGCTTGTTTTGGACATTACATATCACGTCTCACATGCATCTAGGCCACCTCCAAATTATTTTGATAGAAGCCCTAATATATGACATAAAATGTAAAACTAGAACACGCTAAGAAGTCCCTCCACACTCATAGAAAGGAATTAGCAGTGAAGAAACTAGTAGAATTTGATATTACAAGAGTTAAGAAAGTACCTACTATTGATGCATTGTTAGAAGTTAAATGTATCCTTATAACTTGTCACGGCTACCTTGAACCTCATATTCCCTATACAACGTAATATCAAATACTGTATACAATGTAATATCAGATACTGTACAACGTAATATGTAGTACACAGATCCTGTACAGCGTAACAGATTCTTCATAAATTGGGGTTCTATGGCAAACAATCTAGCTTGATATTGTTTCTATTTTTTTTTCTAATCTGGAAAATGGTTTCAAGTTTTCTGCATGTGAGTTGGGAAATTCACTGCCAATTTTTGCTCACCAAAATAACATAAGAATGGAAGCTACGCTGATGAATTCTTGTATATTAAATGACGGTTTTCCGAGAGTTTGTATGCTTTAAGTCCCTATAATGGTCTGTATCCATGTTTCTACCACCAAGTGTGGAATCATCAAACTCAAATATGGTATCAGAAGCATTTTTACTTGTTCAAATGGGTTGAAATTGGCATTTTCATTATAAACTCCACCTGCATTTCGAGTCTTTATAATAATTGTTGTAACCAATTCATAACTAAAGCGTGAAAAGCCTCAACTCTAGTATGTTGTTTATATAACAGATATAGAAAAACTACAGGAACGTTGTTGGGACTTAAAATGCACAGGATTTCTCTCACATAGACAAGCTCAGAGCTCATGGGCTAGAGCGACGAAGGGTTCGAATGAATAAGAATCCAACCAAGTTTAGATGAAGCACAACTACATTTTATGTTCAATCTGTTGTGTGTTACAGTAAGAAGGCATTATACCCGATCGATTGTTTGTGTTACAGCGAGAGGACATGCAAGTGCCAGACATATGCATACAAATGAAGCTGTCTAACGAGGGACTTTTTGACTTTTCAGATAGATTTTCTGTTAGAATCCAGTGAATTTAATCCATAAAATCTGTAATTTATGTTGTTCGTTGGACAACTTTAAGCTCAGAAATAAAATCACAAATAAAATCAAGTGACACAAAACCTCAACACCTACACACTATAAGATTTAGCAGTGTTTTTTAAAGTTTTAAAAATTCCTTGAAAAACTGGTAAAAACCAGCTGAAAAAAGAAGTCAAAAAGTCCCCTGCTTACACAGCCCGCATACCAATATCTAGGCTCTCGATGCATGCAAATATCCGGGCTCCCCATGCATTCCAAACAGATGAATACAAATATACGGGCTCCTGATGCATGCCAAAGAAATGCATGCAATATCAGATGGCCCCATAGGGCAGCTCGAAGGTGCACCAGACTTCAAAGATGTAAGGCAGAGCGGTTGTCATAACTGGGTATATAGAAGTAAAAAGGCAATTTGACAATAAGAAGGCCCCCGATGCATGCCAGAGAAATGCATGCAATGACAGATGACATCATAGGGCAACTGGAAGGTGAACTAGACTTCAAAGATGTAAAGCAGAGTGGTTGTAAGAACTGGGATGTCAAAGTTGGGATGTCAAAACAGAATTGTCAGATGGTTCCATAGGGCAGCTCTAAGGTGAACCAGACTTGAATGATGTAAAGCAGGGAAAAAAATATTTGGTATGCGGCAAATTATTAAATGCTGTCGCAGCAGCAATATAGACCATTGGATCTCAAACTGTTAATATCTAACGACCTACAAAGCTGTTGCAGCAGCATTTAATACTCTGCAGCATGCTATGTATTTTTCACCGTAAAGCAGACTGGTTGTCAGAAATGAGATGTTAAAGTTGGGATGTCAGAGTTGTCAGAACTGGGATGTCAAAGTTGGGATGTCAGAGTTGTGAGAACTATAGAACTAAAAAAGTAATTTGACAATAAGAGGAGTATTAAAAATATTGATAATTTTTTTAAAAAACTATATAATAAAAATCTGGAAATACTCAATACTCCAATATTTTTTTACGTATAACCCAATACTCCACCCTACAACCCATAAGCATATGTGAAATATTAGTGAATCAATAATTGACTCACAAAAGGTAAACATGTCACAAACATAAATTGGACTTAAATAGAGAGGATAACAATTATTCATCTCAACCACTAGAGTTAAACCTATACATTTGTATTTAAATATTTAAATCAATATAATAACTACATGCAGTTAATATAGAAATTAAATAATTTTGGAATTGAAAATAATTTTGATGTATCTAAATATTAAATAAATAAAATAATTTCTCTAATAAATTTTTATGGTCAAAATTCATTTTTTATTAAAAAATGGATTTAGTGTCCTCAAATACCTGTATTGTATTGCACCTGAAATATACAAACACAATAACTTATATATGGTATTTCAATAAAATTTCAAACAAAAATAACCAAGAAAAAAAATAAAAATAAAATGAACCAAATCTTTTTAGCGTTTAAACTACTCTATCAATATTCCCTCAGTATTTTACAAGTTAATCTCCATAACACATACTTCATTTTCATACATTTGAGTATTTTACAAATTAATTTCCATATACTTCATTTTAGTTGATTTTAAAGAATATTTTATAAGTTAATCTCCATAACATATATACTTCATTTTCAAATATCAAATCATTAATATAATATTTGTAATTATTTCCATGCCAATTTTATTAAGCAATAATCATACAAACATTGTTATTATATATATGTTTGATTATATATAATATTTTTGTGGTTCAACAATCAAAAAACATAGTATATCAATTTTTTTATATAATTAAAATATAATTAAATGAAAATACATTTTAATGATAATTTTTTTCCAATAAAATATATATGTGTTTAAAGGTTCCCAAAAGGAGAAAAAGATATATATGAACCATTTTGAAATCAACACATGCTTTTTTTAATAATAATTTGGTGTTAATTTTTAGTTAAAAAGTTTATAAGCATGTATACAACTAGAGAATTGAATAGAAAAACAATCAGGTTGTACACGATTCACTAATTAATATACTTTTTTTTAATGAAACATGTATTTATTTAAAAGTTTCCCTCGCTGGATAAATATGTATATAAACAACCTTGGATTCAACCAATGCGTTTAAGTAATAATTTGGTGTTAATTTTGCATCAATTTTAATGATTTAGGCTAAAAGTGATAAAGTCATTCATTCATTGTGTTAATTTAAAATTTAAAATTTTAAAAACTTATAAAATTATTGATGATGATGATGGCGATGATTATTAATATTTATTGTCTACCTTTTAAGAAATGCTTTGTCCTCAAAGTATATTGATGAAAACAATGTTACATCTTTTCGTTTTGTAGGTGTCCTCGCAACCTTATATTCCTTGTCGTAGTTGATGATATGGGACGACATGAACTTGTAAGTGTTGAACACAACCTTTGAAATATAGATGGATCGATCCATCCTAAATCGATTCTCTGTGAAACATTGTGATGCCATGGTGAAGTCGTCATAAGGCTTAATTACACTCATATTAGTAACTTTTGTTAGTTGTTCTTAACTTTTGGATATCTTTTTTTGTTATTTGGGTGTCGATAGGGAGTTTTTATAACATCATTTTCCTTGATTGTGTTTGTAGCATTCTCTTGTTTTTGTGTATGGTTTTCTTTAATTGGGACGACGTCTTGAATGGTGATCTGAACTAGATCTGTAAGTGTTACTTTTTTCCGTAACTTGTACTTTTGAAGATTTTGATGTCTCGTTATGATTTTTTTCTAATTTGTCTTCTAATAGCTTGGTATTATTCTGAATCTTTCTAAATTTTTCTTCTTGCAACTTTTCATCCTCTTTCAACTTCTTAAGTTGTTCCTTAAGATATTGACTTTATTCTTCTTTCTCTAGTAGTTTCCCTTCAATATATTTAGTGTCTCATTCCTACTTTTGCATATTTTTTAACTTTCTTATTTTCGTAAGTAGAATTTTGTTATGGTTCTTTAGTTGAAATATTTCTTCAGTATTGTTTAATAACGTTTTGTTAATCTTAGTGATCTCTAACTTGTGATATTTTTTATTGTTGTTTTTGTTGCTAGAGTTCTAAATACTTTTATTTGTTGTTGATGACGGCAGTTCTCCGATTCTTGATCTTCTAATCTTTGTTGGATTTGCACAAGTTCCTCATCCTTGTAGTGCAAGAGGGTGCTCAAGCACGTAACTTCTTCTTCTAGATATCCAGTTGTACTTAATGAAGCAACTCTTGTTGATGTGTCATCTATTGTTATTTTCTTGTTCTCATGAAAGAAGGTTGTGACTTTCGTTTCTGCATTAAAGGTGAGTCTATCCAATGTGTCCAGACAGTTAGAACCTAACATTTTGTCAATAGTACCATCATTAATAGCTACAACGGTGAATTCTTATGTCATATTATAACTATTGATCCACAAGTCTAGTTGCTTAACTTTTTCTTCTTTCTTCTCTATATATGCTTCTAGAACGTGTAGTTGATTAGCAACATCAACATTAATAAAATGTTCTCTATTAATTGGACTTATAGCAATGTTAATAAAGCTTTCATAAAATGTGCCATCAACTTTTAGCATCATCATAGGCATTTTCGATGAAACATTCACAAATCTTTCTTTCTCATAAGTAGAATCTATCTCTTCCATCCATGGTTTACGACTTCAAATCTTTCTTCAACGAGAATTGGAATACCTTATGTAATACTTTGGTAAGTCTTCTTTTCTTCAACAATGGATAAACACGAAAGGTGTAATAATTCCGAATATGTTTTTTTTTATAAGTTTTTTAACTCCTTTTTTTAAACTTAATTTTCACACCTCTCTTTCTTTTAATAAAAAAAAATTATTATTATTATTATTGAATTTAATAATTATAGTTTTTGTTGGGAGGGAATAAGATTTTTAAAATAATTATTATTATTACTATTATTGAAAATTTAATAATAATAATATTAAGGACAAAGATATTAAGAGAGGGTAGTTTTGGGGATAATAATATATTATAATATTATTATTTTTTTCAACAGTTTGATTAGAGTTTCTGGTTTAAAATATTAAAATAATAATACTATTAATAAAAACAATAACATTTTTTTTAAGAGGAAGGGAATAGGGTTTTCAACCCTAGGTAAGGCATGGCGCAATGGGGTGGCGTAGAGGAGGTGTAGTCCATGAGAGAAGGTGTGGGTTGGAGTGTGGAGGTGTTGAAGGTTTGCGTGGAGGTTGCGTGGAGGGAGGCCTGCATGGACTGGAGAAGAGTAGGGAGGTGAGGAGGTGAGTAGAGAGGGAGTGCGCAGGTTGGGGGCGAGGGCATGGCATGTGTAGAATGGCATAGATGGGGAGCACGTAGATGGTGAGGAAGCAGTGGGAGAATACAGGGAAGGGAGAAAGGGTGTGAGGAAGAATGGTGACGATGGAGGCCTCTGTGGCATATTTGGAGAAGGGATCTATGAGGAGGAGGAGAGAGATGGTAAAGAGGGAGAGCAAAGAGGAACATGGAGAATTTAAATGGCTAAAAGTTGATGTGGATCAAATATCCTTAATCAAAGAAGTTTTTAGGATTGACACCTACAAGCTGAGGATCAGTGAGGTCTGAGGAAAGGGCTGGCTCTGATATCAATGGTTTGAACTAAGACTATTTGTATATGAAACTTCCAATTTAAATACCACATCCCACAATAATCCATAAAGGATAATAAAAATTAAACAATGAATAATTGAATTGATGATTTACAAAGGTAAATGTCCCCATATATATTTACTAAGGCACAAGGTGAGTCTTCATAAGGAGTCATGGCTTATTTCTACTTATTGTTATTATATGCATTTATTATTTAATATTTATATTATATATAATTAATGTTTATTTGTGTTTATAACAAGAGTCACTTGGTTTCCTTTAGAATTTTCTTTTTTGTGCTCAAAAAACTTTAAGAGAAGCATTCCTAGATCACCATAGTTGTGATGAGTTAAAAAGTTCTAAAGGAAGGTTAGTACTGTAACAAATGTTTTGTGATTGTAATCTAATGCGGTTGTAAATAGGACATTCTAAGAGAAAGTGATTTTCATCTTCAACCATTTTAGTGTCATGGAGATGACAAATTCTTTCATCCGTCACATTTTAACAACTATCCAACACCTTGTTTCACTATGGAGCTTGCAATATTTTATTCTTATTTAAGCAATGTTGATTTTCTTCTGTGTGCTAGTTAAAACAAAGATGTACCTTTGATCTTCTCTATCAGTGTTGATTACCTCCTTAAAATATCTTAATTTTTTGATATCATTTAATTCTTTATTGCATTAGAACTTCTCTTTAAATTTACATGTAATAATACTTTATTATTATCACTATTTTGCAAAGTAACCTTGATGCAGAGGCCTCTTTTTAAATTTGAATTTTAGTTTACAATATTTCTAAGAGGAAGGAGGAATTTGATTTTTTGTAACCTCCTTCATGCTTGATGGGAAACAATTTGTTTAATTTTATTATAAAGTTGATTGTAAGAGATATAAAGTGGAACTGATTTAATATTTTCAAGAAACTAATGAAATTTGAACCAATATGTTCAAGGGGTTTGAGCTATCTCCTTATGAAATTGTATATGTTATATGGTTGTATATCGGAGGGGGATTTTTTGTTTTTTGTTTTTTTTGTTTTGGATTGACTTTAATAAAATAATAGTTCCACATATCATAACTATTTTTGTGTTCATTTACAATAATTGATGATCCCTCTGGGCTTACCGAATTTGAGTCATCTTTGTGTCATATTTACTTGTACATTGGTGTTTGATTACAACAAGGGGTTTTATGCTCCAAAAACTTAATCTTCAATGTGGCGTTCCTTTGTTCCTTTACCAATCTGATCATTGGGTTAAATCTAACACATTTTTAATCAACTAAAATGATGTTTTCTATCATCTAATGTGGGCAACCACTTCAACCCACTTGGTGCATGTTTCCATCAACGAGTAAGGTGCATTTTTTCAACACATAAAGGAATATCACTTTAGGAAGGAAATTAGTTTATTTCAAACACAATAAAGGGAATATTTCTTATGTAATGATGGGTATGATTTCTTCTATAAAAAACACAATTTTTAAGTAAAATATACAATTTTTAATGAGTAAATGAGAGAGTCGAAGCACTGTGCTGCATTATTGTATTTATTTCGGTATCGGCGTAAAGTTGTAATTATTTATAGTATTTTGATTTTATATATGGAGTTAAATTTTGATGAATATTTGACACTCTGTGATCTTTATTTAGCCTTGATGATGATGGAGAACAAATAATATGGAGTATCTTGGGGAGACTATTAAGACTAAAACCATATTTTCTATTTTAGAGTAAGATTTAAACTTACTTATGATTGGCTAAGAACTCGTATTCCTCTAATATAAGGAAATAGGTTAGCAACCCAAGACTCAGAGGCATCTAACAAGAGTGGAATTCTACCCCCTTACGGACCACCAACAAGTTATTCCAAGTGGTGTGTTTTTTTCTTGGACAATGGTGATGAGTCAACCCACATTTCCAAATAATAGCCAATAATAGTTGTCCTCACTGGTAATTAGACAACTAAATTTTGATAGATTTTACCATCTTCGAAATAAAAAATATTTATACAACTTCAAATCAATATGTGATATAACATTAATTCCGAACTTAATACAAGCCTCAATACATTGAATGCCACGAGTTTAACCATAAACTTTTATGCCATAAACATTATGTGCATAATATGCAAGGAAGGATATTTTACTATTTGGGAAATTAACAATGATGCCATCATAGAGATTGATTCGGTACCTCCACTATTATAAGATGTCGCTCATCATATATGGGCATTTTGGGTGGCATTTATGATGCAATGATGTTACAAGATGATATTTTATACACAAGGAAGGATGCGACGAAGCTAACCATGTCAGAAGACGTGCAGTGGTGCAATGACTAGAAAGTGACAGCTCAAAAATATTGTGGGTACAAAGTGAGCTAGAGTCGGTGGGAGCCGCACATATGAAAGGATCTTTGTAAGTCAGGTCGTTAGTGCCTATTGTCATGTGTCGATAAAATAGGAAAGACATCATGTTGGCCAATTGTATCAAGTTGAGTGAAAGCGACATGTAGGAAACTATAAAAGGAGGAACCCAAGATGTATGCCCTCAAGAAGAGTTGAAGAACCTGTAGCTAAGTGCATAGGGGTTAGGATCTTGAGCCTCTTCAGTGTTGTGATGCTCTAATTGTATTGTTTGTTATTTTTTTCTAAGTGCATTGAGTTGAGAATCTATAGCTAAGTGCGCAATAGTGTAGAAGAGACCGAGTCGATCTAGGTTGAGTGAGGATCAATAGTAGAGTCAAGTACAGAAATACTAGAGATAGAAGATCAGAGAGCGTGATAGGAGAGAGAAGTCTGTAAAGATAATCAAGGAAGATCTAGAACATGTTCTGCAGCTTAGTGCACAGACCAAAGGTGCCATATATTTCTCTTGTCAGATGAAGAGCGCCTTTGTGGTTTTTCCTGGATAGGTTTCCATGTTATATTTTGTGTTATATGTGTGAATGTTGAATGTGTTTAAGTCACATGTGTATATGTTGTTGTGAAAGCTTATGAATAAGTTCATGTATATCAGTCGCATTGTTATGAGTTGAATGTATCTAGGCTTTACTCTGGTTCTTGTTATATTATTTACAAAGAAGGAAGTGTCTTGCATGCTATCTATGCATAGTAAGCATAAATAATCCGTCCACGGGAGTCTATTGAGTGCCTTGGTAAAAGGCCAAGGGATGTGAAATTCCCCAACCAATTGCATAAATCTAGTTATGGTAGTTACCCATAGAAAGATATCTCATGTGAGACTGCATCTGCTTCACGGGTGTTGCCGAATGGGCTTTGCTCGAGCTGATATATTGGGATTTGTTGTACGTAGGAGAGAAGGGATTGAACCTAGGTCAAAGAGATGCCAGAAGGCCAACAACCACTCCCCCTGAATTAGTTATCTTGGAGGGGAATCAGCCAAAGGATTTGAATACTTACGCTTACCACCACGAGGATGTCTTGCATTGGTAAGAGCCCCAATAGAAACTACATCCAAATGAGGGAACACAACAAGATCAAAAAGAGAAGGTAAGAAGTTGATGCCACCCACAACAACCACACCACCTCCCATAGAAGGGGATACACCAGCAAGAGGACCAAAGAAATTATGATATGGATGTGTGATCAACAGATCCCTAAAGGATGCAAGGGATGGAAATAACTCCTATACACTCAAAAAATATTGAACAAAATGAAAAGAATCTTCAACTAACTATGAGGTGGATCTTCTTTACACCTAATCCATCAACAACTCACCATCGATGTTCACCAAACACCCCACATATATGGCCTCACTTCCAAGCCCCAAAGCAACCACCGGAGAACCCCATGCTATCATCGTAGAAGGAATAGATGAAGCTCATCTCACAAAAATCACCTTGGCTTTGTATCGAACCATTGGACTATATCTAAGAGACAGCATGGTCTAGGAAACCTCTAGAAATAAAGGATGCAAGAGATGGTATACTAGAGGTTTCTCAACCCATCAACCACCAAAGGATTGACACCAAGGATAAGCATTTACATAGTTTCTTCCTTAGCTAAGGGCACCCACTCATGTGCCAAGAAAACCTGACTCAAACATGGATCAACTGGACAAACACTAGCAGAAAAATCGACACCATAAATCTCCTTGGTAGTTCAAAAAACTTGATATCACACCCACCTCCTCATAAACAACCAAATGTGTTGGGGGATTCAAATTTAGAACATGCCTGTACTTCTTGTAAGCAACAACCTTGAAATCACACAAAATTATGCCCCGTAGGGTGGAAAAACAATAGCAAAAGGGGATTTTTTCATAATAGAGATCAATGAACCACAAATAACCCCCACACTTCAAGGAGATACAATCTAGAAGACCCCCATTAGTCTTTATGAGCATAAGAATGTGAGGCACTCCAACTCTGTCAAGGGTATATAGAGGAACCCTGTCGAAAACACCAATGGAATCCCCAATTGAATGCATAATGTTCTCACAAATAAAGTGAGGAGGAAGACCCACCATATGGACCCACGGGAGTTGCAAATATCAAAAGGCCACCAAAAATTTGAAGTTTTGTGTCTAAGGAATAAAAACTAAACCCACATCCTCAAAACACCAAAGCCCTTTCTGCAAGGTCATATCCCGATCCACCAAACTCTTAAAAATGAAAGAGAAAAACCCTTTGTTCATATTAGAAATTTTCACTCTACCAAACCGGAAACCCCAGACATCAGCTAGCTAGAGCCTCATCCTTGAAAAGGGGATTTCTACTACAAAAGTATCCATATAAACCCCTATCCCACAATAGCTCAATGCCCTTCAAAACCCAATAGAAAGGAAGTTCAAGCGTCCTGGCTCCATCCCTAATTCCAAAACAACGTTTAGTTGATTGTTGAGAGGGAAAATTATCGAGAGCCACCAGAGTCCTTCAAACCTTTATAGACACCACCATCCTCCACCTCGCTATCACCAAAGGTTTTTCCATAAACCCTAACCCTCAGAGTCCTTATAGTTATCGACCCTCATCTCTACATTCTCATATCTCCTCTCTGCTCTTAGCTAAGGATTATGCTCTCATATCGGCATTCTCACATCTCTATTCACAAATCGCACTCCCCTCCTTGGCATGCAATTTTAAATCTATGGTCTCATATTCGCGTTCTCCAAAAACTTATGTTCTCAGACCTTTGCTCTCCACTCTCACAACCAGATTCTCATATCTATGTTCATACAAACTATATCCATATGACGACACACCATATTTAATGTTTTTCAATAACCTTTATGTTATTTGTAATCCATTACATATTCATTTTAAGATTCATATCAATTTCTACTTATAACCAAAGACATCAGTGTTCCTCAAATGCAAAAAAAAACTAAATATACCTCTTAAAATAAAAATATAGGATCATACTATTTCACTTTATGTTTCAAACCACTTAAAATATTATTGAAGCCTTGGAAGGAGAGTAAAAGGAACAACAAAACTCTAAAAAATATGTAGAGGCACTCTATAATGGTTGAGAATTCTCTTGGAATATAGGATGCCCTTTGTATGCCTCATTATCCTAGAACTTTCCTAGCACATGCATGCACTTAGAACTTTCCTAGCACATGCATGCACTTTGAAATATGTATGTACAACCTTTATGAAGATGTTAAAAATCTGGAAATAAAAACAACAAAGCAAAGCGAATACAAAAACAACATATGGAAAGCAAGCAATGCATTCAACCTTTATGAAGATGTTAAAAATCCAGAAATGAAAACAACGAAGTAGAACGAATAGAGAAACAACGTATGGAAAGCAAGGAGCGCAAAACATGTATCTATTAAACTATATTTGTTTAGAGCCTCCATCACAAAATAGTATACAAATCTCGATCCCTTTAAAAAGTGACCACATTGAATTAAATAGTTGGCATGAATTGCAAACCAAAATTCAATGAACGAGTCAAATTATTCTATTTGAAAATTCCCTTTGTAAACTTGAAGAAGATTAAGGTGGAAGCTATATGGTTTGCCCAGTGATTTGTCTTCTTGAAAATGATGGTCCCACGCTTGAATTTTCTACATGAATATGATGGTTCTACTTTTATAATGGTTAAATATGGCATTTCACTTTAATGGAATTTGGACTTTGATGTAGGGATTCACTAAGTCTTGAATCTCCACCTCAATAACTTGTTTTGGACATTACATCTCACGTCTCACATGCATCTAGGCCACCTCCAAATTATTTTGATAGAAGCCCTAATATATGACATAAAATGTAAAACTAGAACACGCTAAGAAGTCCCTCCACACTCATAGAAAGGAATTAGCAGTGAAGAAACTAGTAGAATTTGATATTACAAGAGTTAAGAAAGTACCTACTATTGATGCATTGCTATAAGTTAAATGTATCCTTGTAACTTGTCACGGCTACCTTGAATCTCATATTCCCTATACAACGTAATATTAGATACTGTATACAACGTAATATTAGATACTGTACAACGTAATATGTAGTACACAGATCCTGTACAGCATAACAGATTCTTCATAAATTGGGGTTCTATGGCAAACAATCCAGCTTGATATTGTTTCTATTTTTTTTTCTAATTTGGAAAATGGTTTCAAGTTCTCTGCATGCGAGTTGAGAAATTCAGTGCCAATTTTTGCTCACCAAAATAACATAAGAATGGAAGCTACGCTGATGAATTCTTGTATATTAAATGACAGTTTTCCGAGAGTTTGTAAGCTATAAGTCCCTATAATGGTCTGTATCCACGTTTCTACCACCAAGTGTGGAATCATCCAACTCAAATATGGTATCAAAAGCATTTTAACTTGTTCAAATGGGTTGAAACTGGCATTTTCATTATAAACTCCACCTGCATTTGGCCGAGCTTATCCAGCATGTACGTTCATGCTGGATAAGCCAGCTGGCTCGCGTGGTCCCCGCATATCGTTCCCATTCTCTACCTACTGGAATTGGAAAAACAGGCCAGTGATCTGACGTCCGTCGGAGCCCTCTCCGTCTCCGAGAGCCTCCGTTACATGCTCCGCAGACGGCGACAGGACAACTCCCCATCACACCACCGCCGAATAGTTAGTCCAGATCTACTAGATAGCTCTCGCCATGGCGGTTTTAGGGATTGGTGCACTTAGCTATAGATTCGGTGCCCTCTACTAAGAAAGTAACTATGTAAATACTTATCCCTAGTGTCAAGGATTTGGTGGTTGATGGGTTGGGAAACCTCTAGTAGACCATATCTTGCATCCTTTGTTTTCTGGAGGTTGCCTAGAGTATAGCATCTCTTAGATCTAGTCCAATGGTTCAATATGAAGACGAGGTGGTTTTTGCGGGACAAGCTTCATCCGTTCCTTCTACGACGATAGCAGCGGGTTCTCCGGTGGTTTCTTTGGGGTTTGGAAGTGAGACCATAAATGTGGAGTGTTTGGTGAACAATGATGGTGAGTTTTCGATGGATTAAGTGTAAAGAAGCTCCACCTCATAGTTAGTTGAAGATTCTTTTGATTTTGTTCAATATTTGTTGAGTGTATAGGAGTTATTGCCTTCCCATACATCCTTAGGGTTTCTATTGATAACACATCCATATTAGAATTTCTTCGGTTCTCTTTTTGGTGTATCCCCTTTTATGGGGGGTGATGTGGTTGACACGGGTGGCGTCGACTTCTTTCCTTCTCTTTTTGATCTTGTTGTGTTCCCTCATTTGGATGTATCTTTGATTGGTGCTCTTAGCGATTCGAGACATCCTTGTGGTGGTAAGCATAAGTATTCAACTCCTTTGGTTGATTCCCCTCCGAGATATCGAATTTAGGGTGATTGGTTGAGAAATCATTATCCCTTGTTTTGAGGCCTCCACTTCGATAGATTTTTTTGTAGGTCTCGCACCTTCTTTCCTATTTTCATTGGCCTTAGGGTATGTTACTTTGTATGAGCATTGTGGCTAGAGTCTCACTTTGGCGATATTATCATATCTATTGTTTGTACTTTTCGACGGGTGAGAATAGCTATTTCTTGGTTTTGGGATAAGTATAATCCCTTGAACTTGAGTAGTAATGAAAGTCGGGCCTTGCTAGTCTTTTATGTACTCATTTGCTTGTATAGATTTATTCTTTTGGATAAGTCAAACATGACTTTTTTTCTTGGAAAATTTTGTATAGCTTAAGTAGTTGATACAAGTAATTGTTTTTGTCCCTATTCAAATTCAAATCGTACTTGTAACATGTTTTCTCTTTTAAAATTAATTACTGCTTAGAATTCTTCATAATCCAAAAAAAGGTGTGACTTTCACTTTATAAACTGAATAAAATGAAAAGTTTCATATTAAAAAAAATGCTAATCATATTAATAATCTAATTAAACATTAAATAAAACTTTATTAAAATCAAATTATGCTAAACAAACAAACACAAATCACATAATTACACAAAATCCATTAAACAATATATGGTAGGATTAAATGTAGGATTAAATGTATATGGCATAAAAGAGAGAATATCCCAACAATAAACAATGCACCTACAAAATGGAAATACTTTTGAAATTTGGTGACTAAGTTTGTACACCCAAAAAAAAAACTACACCTACTCTCTACCATGTAACATTTCTCTATGTTAAAGAAGTGCATTTTTATTTTATTCATAGTGCTCTACCATGCAACATTTCTCTATGTTAAAGAAGTGCATTTTTATTTTATTCATAGTGCTCTACCATGTAACATTTCTCTATGTTTAAGAAGTACATTTTTATTCGTAGTGTAATGATGTAGACCAAATTTAACCTAAGAATGAAATTACATAAAGAAAGAGTATATGAGCTTTCTTGTTGACTTGGCACTAAGCACGTGGAAATAACATAAAATGGCATTTGGCGGTGGTTTATGTTACCATGTATCAAACACATGGACTACATAGTATGGTGTTAATTCGACGCTCCATATATTTTCAACCATCAATGTGTTAATTTGCTACTCAATCACTAGTGTTTATGTAGTGTTGTCATATGTTTAACAGTGGGGTTTATGCAAGTTATATCATTGAAGAATAGAATATACTAGCATATTCTTAAAGTTGGGAAATGAAATGCCGAAAAGAATTTTAATATGTTGTAAAATAAGAAAAATTATGTATATAGATAGTGTAAATTTATATGAACTATATTGTAAGTATTAATAAGCAATAAATAGAAACTGATGTAATTGATAATAAGTAAAATAAAATGAATTGCACAATAATTTATCATATAAAAAAGTATACATATGTGAGTAAAACAATAAAGGGTTAAGCAGTGATTAAGTTTGACTCTAAATACATTGGAAATCAACAATGATATTTTCATTTGGTAGGGGTAGTGCATGTATTGATGATCGCAATTTTAAGTGTGAAAAGGACAAAGAATGAAGGTGCCTCTCTTGTGTTTTTCGAAGTGAGACATATTAAGTGTCTTTCATCTTTGCATAGTGTTTGAAGGAGAATTACAGTGTAATTCAAATTTCTTCTAATGTTGTAATATGTGGCATTGGTGTGAATGACAATCCTTGACCTTCATTGTTACCAATGTCAATGGTTGAACTTGTTAATGTCAATCCTTAGGATTTATGGATAGTCAATGCCCAAGTCATCTTGAGTGGGATTTGTTTCTTGTTACTTCAATTTATGAGTAGAATTGGTATGTGCTTTAGTTGAGATTGGTCCCATGGAGGCATAATGTAATTATCAAATGCCATGACAACATAAGTTGGTAACGTAGGACGTATAGATCCAAGTGTATAATTTGCATGACCAATTCGAGTGCACCATTTACTAATCTTGATTGGACCCATAAATTGCAGGATAACATTACTCACTTCCTTACACATAGCGATATTTGTTTTTCTAGTTGATGGTCATCATCTTGTTGTGCATCTAAACCATTGGTGAAATCTGCAACAAATCTTGCAATAGGCATATTGAATGCTTGGGGCATGTATTTGTTATGATTGTTTGCGAGATTGGTCATTGCAAATCGGATCCCAACGATGACAAACATGAAAATGTCAAAATCAACCTCATCAACCGAGAACTGCAATTTTAGTAAAGAGTGCATGATCATATTCTAGTGACGACAAACATAGAAATGTCGAGATAGTATAACATTTATCCTTGTTTCTTAAATACTTCATTAAAAATATATATCTTGTATTTTAGTGATATTTGAGTATTGTTGAAAATGTTCTCATTTACAATAATATAGATTTCCCCTTTCACATGCCTAACGCATGTGTCTTGGAATTGTTTTTATGACATAAAATAGCTCTCTATACAAAATTAATATCTTATATTGGTTTATAAAAGTAGTCTACAAATACATATAACGCCTAATATACCACGATCCTTATGCAAATGAGGGAAATAACAAGAGAGAAGTGCTCCCTATTAACATCATGGTGTATTGGTTGCAATATGTGTATGTTTGTTTCACCGAAAATTTTAAGGATCCTTGTTGAGTTAAAAGTGTATAAACCTTGGCCAATCTTACCAATTCTTAAAATGTCAATTATAAAATATTTGATGATATTTTTCTAAAAGTATTTCAATTTCTAAGGATTTTATATAGTTTATATAATACAATTTTTAGAGTAATTTATCCCATCAAAATTGATAATCCATCGGCTAATTTCACCCCTAAAATTTTCCTTGGTTTGTTTTCAAAAAATGGCCATTACTAATTTTCCATTTTTTTCCTAAAAAATGCTCATACCATACATGATATTGTTTTTGTAATATAACTCTTCAATAAAACACCTAGTTTTTATAAAATAAGAATGTGTTACTATGTGGAATTGAGTTTGAGAGCCATGTCATAAAAAAAATTATCTTAATTGCTAACTAACCTATCTTGACTAATTAATTGAACCAAGCAATCTCACCATTGCTCAAGCTATCTATTCCTCGCTAACCCCATCGCTCACCATGCTACTACTGTGTAACATCCATCAATGCAACTACTTAAACTAATACTGCAACTTTCACTATTGCCACTTTAACTGTTACTTGAATTACCAATAAAACAAAATAGTATATGAAATATCTATTGTACACTATCCTTATTTTTTTATATATAACTTATCTTTGTATAAAAACTAAAAATTTATATTATAGAAAAAAAAAACTTTTATTTCTTTTACTTAAAAGTAAACATTTATATTATAAAAAAATTTACTTTTATCTTTTTACATAAAATATTCTTTATCTTTTATATAAACATAAATTTCAATATACTAAATTTATGTTAATATTTCATAATATAAATTTACACATATACATTTAAATACAAGATTCTATGTAATAACTCATGCTTATTTAATGCACTCATTTGGAGAAAAATAAAATGCATAGGCTTCCTCTCATCGTAGTGAGTAGGGCATGGTGTCATCCGCGTGAACTCTATTTCTTAAGCCATTGCCACGTATACATCATCATAAAAGTATGGAAGCATTATTATATTCTAGTTTATAAGAATGCACTGTTTTAATAAGTTTAATGCTGGACATATTGTGCATCATATTTTATTACTTCAAAAATAAGTTTAAAGTATGGAAGCATTATTATATTCTAGTTTATAATAATGCACGGTTTTAATAAGTTTAATGCTAGACATATTGTGTATCATATTTTATTACTTTAAAAATAAGTTTAATTGAAATTGTAGTTAATTATATGTTTATCTAAAGTCTAATTGAATTGTAGTTATTTATATGTTTATTTAATTTGGATCTAATTTGGATTTATAAAGCAATAAGTTGTTTTATGGATTAATGTGTCTTATTATGACATTTTAAAATGTAATGGAAATTGAGTGTATATAAGGATTTTAGTAGGGGTAGGGTGGTTGGGGTGGTCGATTGTGGTCATCTCGATCAGAATTCAAACTTATCACTGTACACATACATGACATAAGTAATTGCAGATAGACTATAAATCTAAATAACAATTATTATTGTGGAAAATGAGATTATCAAGTCACCAAAAAACACATTTATGTACTAAATTCTCTTAAAGATATATCTCAACATATTCATCACACTAATAAATACTTTATATTATTGACAAGTGATATAAGAGGAATGCACTTCATATTACATTGTATATGAGTACCAAATGAAATATAAGAATAACAAACAATAACAAATAACAATGAAGATTGCTTTGAAATTTGTCATTCTTTATTGATAGCAGATAGTGTCTTACTTCAACAAGGGAGAGCTAGTCCCTACTTTGCTTTTAAATTATGTAAAAGAATATAAAAATAGTAATCAAAATTATTTGAAATTAATTTTTTTTTGAAGATGCATTTTTTTTTCATTGATTATTCTTAAAAAGATAATGAACAAGTTTCAAAGGCTTGCTAGTGCCTAGAAGGAAATCATAAACACATGCTCTCTTAAAAAAATTGATAATAATGATTATGAGATTATTAATGCCAAACTAAATCCAATATCTATTGGAGAAATGCGGAGAAGAAGGAATCCATCACTCTATGAGACTCACCATTCCCAAATGCAAGTATAGAGGTGATCATCCATAATTGATCCAAAATATTTCTTGCTAAGCATTGGAATAGTTTTATATTTTTTTTGGTTAACTTGATCCACAATATGAGGTGTACACTTTGAGAATCTAAAAATAAGGTTGATTTAAGATAGTTATATTATAATAATAGTTTTTTATTAGAATTTTATTTTAAGTTATATAGTAAAATTTATAACAATGATGTAAAATAAAAAATCTAAGAAGAGAAATTATACAATACATGTTTATATATCATTTCCATATTCTATGTTAATACAGTCTAACTTAAGTGCTAGCAAGGACAAGCTGTTTTTTTTTTTTTAACAGAAACTGAGAAATTTTGATTGATTAAAAATGGTTGTAGCCCAGCCAGGCGTACAAAGAGGAATTCAGAAAAAGAAGGCTGATGACCTCTATAACAACAGTCAGCCTTCTTAAAAGTGCTTTGAGAAAAGAATCCCAAATGCTACTGATGTGATTCCGAGAAAAAGACTGCTTGCAAGAGTAGACTCTCACGAATTGTGAGTAGAGAAGAATACCGAAACAGAACATTAAATAGGCGGAGAGGAATGCCCCTTAATGAAAGGATCCAATCTTTTCTGAGAGCTCGCGTTGATGTTTGAGGCTGTTTCCTTTTCTCTACGTTCTTTGTTTGTCTTTCGCCCTTTGGTGAGGGGAGGAGAGGGAGCTGAAAAGTCTTCGGATTCAGAGGTTCCCTCTGACGAAGGGACAAAGGATGCCAGTCCTGCCTGGGTTGGGGTCTCGTGAACCAACACGATGGGATCTTTCTTAGAACCTAGAGAAGCAGGATTTGGAGAAACTTGTTCAGCTGCCTCCGAGGAGCCAATGGGACTAGGGAAGCCCTGCTCCGGGACAACTGCAACTTCAGGTTCTTGTGCTTCATCTTCCTAGAGAACTTCAAAACTATTTTTGTTTTCCAGCCGTGGAGTATCTGCAAGAGGAGAATGATCTTGTTGAAAAACCTTGTGCTGAGACGCTTGAGGCTCCTTTCGCTAGGGAGGACGGCGTCGATTAGAGACCGTCTGAAACTCTGTATCTGTGGAAGCTGGGAGATTTGTTGGTTTTTGTGGTCCTGTAAGCTTGGTGCAGCTTTTAGCGAAATGGTCCTATACATGACAGAAGTTGCATTTAAAAGGGATCTGCTCATAATCTAGTTCTTGAATGTGGCTCCATTCTCCTAATGTGAGCTTTAGGGCCTCCAGGAGCCCTTTCTCTAGATTCACCTCTACGCAGATACAGGAACATCTGTACTGACCCCCTTTTGGTTCTGTAGTATCTAGATAGCGACCTAGCTTATTCCCAATGTCAATCAGAGTGCTTTTCCCCCAAAGATGAAGAGGGAGGTTAGGGATTCTTACCCAGACTGGAGCAGCAGTGATCTCTGTTGCTGGGTTAAACCCCAGTGACCATGGGGCTAAGAACAGACCTCTCGAGCCCATGAAGAAAGGGCCCGAACTAAATACTAGATCTCTTTTTGCTTTATTTGACAACAGGAAAACAAAAAATCCTCGACCAGCTGCAAAGAGAGAGACCTGTCCTTGCAGAAGAGGGTTCCACTGTTCTACGATCCAGATCTCCACCGCCTTAGGGCTAAGCCACAACCCTGTGAACTTACCAATGAGGGCTTGCTCTGAGAGTATGAGAGTTTTCTGGCATAGATCCGTAGGAGAGAGCTCCAGAGAAGGGATCTCGTCCATCTTTTTCACGAACTTGGATGCAGAATGAGAAGCTGCCTGAGGAGCGGCAGCTTGAACAAGGGCCTTGAAGGCGGCGAGCTAGGCATGAGAGCCCATTTCCCAAGAGAACTCCACGCTGAACTCCATGCTGAAGGAGAACGACAGCCAAAAGGGGGGGCAGCAGCCTGCGATCCAGCCGGAGCTCGGCTCTGCGCAGCAAGGGAGGCGGCGGCTAGGGAAATCCTAGCCGCGGTTCAGGAGCCGCTCCGCCATTCCGTCAATAACAATGATCGTTTTCCAAGGACAAGTTGTTATTGGAAATAATGCTCTTTGTAATTTGTTCGTTACAAAATATGAATTTCTTATTAAGATCTTGCAACAAGTTTTTTATTACCTTATATACCAAGTTTAGAATGACTAATTAAATATGAAATTAGATCATTATGATATTTTATATTAATCTAAACTATATTCATTTTATTTATTAAATTTATAGGTTGGAAAAACAATATTTGGATGTAACCAAATTATTATAAATAAAAATTTTATAGTGTTGCCACTTCTCTTTTAAATTTGTATTTATATTTCAAACAAGCAAAGCAACATGTAGCTAATAATTTTTCAATTTGTATTTGTTTCTTATATTTTAAATAAAATAAGATTTAGTATGAAACCATCATAAATTTTTATTTATTAAATATTAAAAAATAAAAAATATATATAATTTATTATGTTAAGTGATTGAGAATTTAAAGAAATATATATGTTTTTAATTTCACTTTTACATTAAATTTCATTTTATTAGAAACTACTTTAAATTTTAAAGTACTTTATACAATTAAAAGTATATTATCTTTTATTTTTCATCATCCTTTCATCCTTTAAGCTAGAAGAGAAATCATATAATACCATTTATTTAATAAATTTTAAATCTATACATAAAGTTAGTTCCAAAAAAGGGTCGCATTCAAATGTCATAATTCCAAAGTTGGGATCTATGCCGGTAGGGTCAGTAATAACAACAACCTTCTTTGGGTCTACCTTTATTGCTTTAGCTGATACAACGTGGCCCAGGAATTATATTTATTCCTTCCCAGAATGCATTGGAATTTGTTTGCATAGAACTGCTAATTATCTTATAATAGTTTCAACATTGTTTTTACATGCTTGAGATGCAGGTTCCAATTTTAGTTGAACAACGATATATAATAAAAAAAACAAAAGTACAAACTTTTGTATGTATGGACAGAATAAGTTCTTTATGGTCAACAATACTGAGCTTGTTGCAGGCCATTTAATGCAGCAGCAGCAGGCTTGATGCCTATTAGATCTCAGGCTTGATGTCTGTTAGATTTCAAGCTGCTTGAGATCTAATGGACATCAAGCCTGCTGCAGCTATATTAAATGGCCTGCAGCAGGCTGAGTATTGCTTGCCGTCATTCATCACTACGTAGCTTCTACTTAGAAAGTAATTGGGGCGTTGGATATTCCAAAAAAGCATTACACAAAATTAATACAAGTCTTCTTGGATACATAAGGCTATTTTGGGAATGTTCTCTTCTCGTATCCTTATTTGGTAATAGACCGATTTCAGAGCAAACTTGGATAAATACATAGCACTACCGTGAAGTTCATCCACAAATGGAATGGGAAACTTTTATTTAATAGTGATTTTATTCCATGCTTGATAGTAAATACAGATTCTATAGGAACCATGAACTTGTTGTTCCAATTGTGATAAAAATAATATGGATGAGTAAACTTGTTGTTCCAAATGTGATAAAAAGAACATGGATGAGTAGCTTAGCAGGAGATCTTCTTCCCAATCTGCTGCTGCAATGTGCTGATTTACCAAGAGAAGGAATAACTTGTGGAAAAGGGGATCCCTCGCTAGAAAAAGATGAAGTGGTTGCTTGTCTTCTTATAATTTTGGCAACCATTTTTAGATGTGATGGATGAAGTTCCAATGTATGTAGGATCAGGACAAAGATGTGACACGAGTAGATCAAATAGTTGTTTGGTAGGCCCCCAATCCCATCTCCAAAATTTCTCCCATTACCTCTTCCTTTTCCATCAGAAGCAATTGCTAAAGCAAAGAGTGGATCCATTAACACTTGACTTGCTACCTTGTTTTTCCTTTCACATCACAAATCACCCGCCAGATAGATAGTAGAATCAGTAGATGAGCATGCAGAGGTTTTTACGTAAATAGTAGGGACATGAGCAGCATTCTCAACGCAGAGGAGATGCAACTTATCTTAACGCAATAGTCTTCCATGTTATTCGATTCTAAACTCGCGAATTGATGTCTGGTAGGCCCAACAGTTGTAAGTGTTCCATGTTAAATTGAACGAGCAAGTTCCAAATTGGGTACAGAGATTCAGAAAATAAAAATAAGAACATGTCAGCATGTTAAGAACGTGTCTTTAATTAAAACAACCAATCTGCAAATAACTCCGGGTGTCTATCCAATGCAAGCATAAACGATAATGCCTAAAGCCCCATCTCTTCAAATGAAAGACTCATCTGCCAAAAACCAAATTATAATTGATGGGAGTGTGAGCCGAGGAGAGGCGCTTGTAGTTGCACTGGTGATCGGAAGGGTGTTGTTCCTCGCAACCTCTGCTCTGCTTGAGGCCTAAGGCCTAAGGGCGCTCTGCCATCCTTAACAAACATGTATGTTTGGTCCATCCAAGGGATCAACAGCTAAATCAACCATTGACTTCGTTGTTGGTCCGTTGAACGTACATGTTTTTTAAGCTCAGGCAGGGCGCTCAACTTGATGAATTCATTGGCAGTGTCCCTTTCAAACCCAGCCCATGAATGTTGATGTTTTTTAAGCTCAGGCAGGGCGCTCAACTTAATGAATTCATCGGCAGTGTCCCTTTCAAACCCAACCCCTGAATGTTGATCCCCATAACTTTCCTGTTGCTCGAGCAAAAAAATTCCCTTCCACCCACCGTACCGATCGTTGCCTGTCCATGTGAATCTCGATCACACTGGATTGCAATGTCTGACTTGAGATTCACACTGGATTGACATGTCTGACTTGTCGGCTTTGTTGTTATGTTCTAGATTCTTTGACTTTTCTTCTATTAAGAACAATTTCTGATTTAGTTTCTTTAAGAGAGAATTAATACTCTTATTATGTATTTTTCTCTTTTTTCATTTTTTTTAATCTCTATAAGTAAATATTATTCTGATTTCTTAATTTAGAAATTTTATTATTATTGATTGATAGCTTTTTACTAATGTTTTCAATCTTATTATGTTGCAATTGTTTCCTTTTCTTTCATATTATTTTAGGTTTCTTGTGTTAACTCATTGATTTTATTGGCTAGACATTGATTTTCTTCCCATAGATTATTTATTTGAGAATCCAATTCTATCTTGTTATCTTTGCTTCTAGGTTCTAGATTCTCTAAGAGAGAAAAATGCTCTGATTTAATGTCCTGCAATATTATTTTCTTGGACAGGTATTTGAATGCTATACAAGTTTTTTTATTATCAAAATTTATGATAAAAGTATAGAAATTTCAAACAAGAGTTCTCTAGAATCACATCAACTTCATTGGTATGTAAAACAACAAATTTGCATTTTTGGGAGTACTTATTTATGTTCAATTCTAAGTTATAATCTCATCATATTTTTGTCTTTAAGTTATTCTTTCAAACTTTATAATCTATTTGCCAACTACTTAATATAATTTCTTTAGTAATATTAATGAAAATGCTTATGGGCTCATTCTAGATCCTCCCTCACATATACATGAAATTTTCTAATCCCACAACATACTCAAAGTGAACTGAACCTTCTTATCCATTTCAACTTGATAAAATTTACAATTTAAAATGATATATTTTCACTTCTTAATATTTCTTATAAAAATAGTCCTATAACTAATGTACCCTATTCTTCACTTGGACTATAAAAACTCAACAATAAAGAACCCTTTTTAGGACATAAATGGTAACGAACACCTACCCTAGACTAAGAGGGAATAACAAGAAGGTCGTGGCCTTCCAAAAGATTGGGCTCCCTAATAAAGTAGGGGTATTAGTCCTTGGTCAAATCTATTGAAGACAATTTTAGCATCAATTGTATTCATTGAGATGGATCAAATCCCTTTGAGATATAAACTTTTTGGCAATGAAAAACTTTAGGAAACATTTGCATCTCAAGGGATTTGATCCCTATGAGTGCTTGATACATACTTTTGTGCACATAAGTATGACAAATAAGAAAAAAATTATAATCTCTTCCCTATTAGGTTGTAGAATGCATCTCTTAATTCAATAAGTATACAAATTCTCAAAGTCCCCTCTTTCTTTTAATCAAATTACTAAAAATCCCCTCTTTCTTTTAATCAAATTACTAAAAATCACGTAGGTCGCTTTTTGGATAAAAATGAGTAGTTTTAATAGGCTTGTGTTCAGATGTTTTCAAATAAATTAGGTCAGATATGTGATGCTTCTTAAAAGTCAAATGAATTAAGTTAGCTATGTGATGTTCGTTAGCTATGTGATGTTCGTTAAAATTCATGAATTAAGTTAGCTATGTGATGTTAAAATTCATGACCTAATTTACTTATGTCATTATAAATAAATACTTTGCTAAATTTCCAAGTTCTTCATGTTTATTTTTGGATATATTTGATTATTTTTTTATAAGTCGAATATGAAATTTTCATTAAAAATCATGAGTGCAAAGTTATAAAGTAAAATTTAGTCATCAAGTTTTAGTTTTTTTAAGTGGAGCATTAAAAATTATGAGTGCAAAGTTATAAAGTAAAATTTATTCATCAAGTTTTTAGGTTTTTATGAAAATATTTTTGTTTTGCTTTGTGAAGTGGACGTGGTAATATTCCTTTACTAAAATTCAAATTTCCTTAAAGAGAAATGATATTTTTAACCATCTTAAAAAAGATATAACAATTTGAGCAAGCCTAACAATAATGAATATGTGTTTCCTCCTTTGATGTCATAAATTTAAATCTAAAGGGGATAGGATATGTACATCTTTGTGAAGTAAAGTAATCAAATCAATGTATGCAAAAGGTCTGTTAATTTACAAATAAGAAATTCTTATACATCAATTTAACATATGACTTAAACAAAATTTAAATTATTATTATTATTAATAATAAAACAACATAAAAACAAAAAAAATGAGAAAATAACAAAATTTGCACAAACAAGAGCCACGAGTTGGGAATTGTTAGATTTTCATAATATTATAGTAGTATATCTTAATTGGTTTTACCAATAGGATCACTAGAAGAAAGAAAAACCACAAAACAATAAAACAAGGATCTTTATCCTGGGAAACCCAAATGGAAGAAAACCCAACAACCTTTGTATAGAGATAATTATTCTGAGATCAATGTACAAATAAGAGAGAGAAAAGATGGAAGTATTTGTCAGAGATAGAAACCCCAAAACAATCTTCTCCTACTCCAGGTGCACACGTCTCTCTCCCAGTGATGGGAAATTTCACTTGTGTGACTGTGTGTTATAATGAGGAAGGGCTCCTCCTATTTATATTGATTTTCCACTAAGAAAAATAACTGGGGCCGACATCTGTTGGGGGAGCAATAAAATACAATTTAATAATTTTATTTTAATTTATTTTTATTGTTTTCTTTTTACCCCAAGGTTTACATTATTCTTTCTAGGGTTTGTATGATGGATTACAACAATTTCAAACTCTCGTAGGAGGTACAAATAAAGAATGTCTTCTGAGGTTGTACAAACTCCAACACTCCCTCTCAACAAGGAAGGTATTCTTCGTTATTCATCAACATCATGATCATTTGGGTTTCATCAGTACATCTATACTGTCTCCATCATATCTATACATATTGAAGGTTGTCTGCACAACCTATGTCCTTCAAGAGGTGTCTTCATGAATAAGTTCTATCAGGATGTCTAAAAGAAAATATTCTGCTACCTGTATGTCTCTACTGTCGATGGGAAACTTCCATACCTGGCTTGGGGATCTTGGAAGAGCAAATGTGTATGACCATCTACTACCTGTTTGTCTCATCTGTCGATGGGGTACTCCCATACTTGACTGAGAACATGAACAAGTAAATATGCACGACCATCTACTTCTTGTTCGTCTCATCTGCCGATGGGATACTCCCATACCTGGATAAGAACTTGAACAAGTAAATATACATGACCACCTACTGCTTGTTTGTCTCATCTGTTGATGGGATACTCCCATACCTGGCTGAGAACCTAAACAAGTAGAGGTACATGTGCAATCACACGACCATCTGCTACCTGTTCGACTCATCTGTCGATGGGATTTCTCCAATACCTAGCTGAGCACTTGGACGAGCAGAGGCACCTATGTGAACTCGACCATTTACTACCTGTCTATCTCATCTGTCGATAGTATTTCTCCCATACCTGGATGAGAACCTAGACAAGCAGAGGTACCTAGGAAAAAGTATGGTAAATGTCTCTCAATCATCTCTCCCTCTCAAGGAGAGATGTGTTCTCTTCTACTCCAAGTATTCCATGAAAGTACTCAAAATTCACCCTCAGAAGAGGCTCAGTGAGAACATTTGCAGTTTGGTCATCTGTTAGAATATACTGTAGCTCGATCACACCTTTTTGCACCATATCACGTATGAAGTGATACTGAATTTCTATTTGCTTTGACTTGTCATGAAAAACAGGGTTCTTTGACATCTGCACATACCTATGGTTATCATAGTGAGTTGCGGTTGGCTCTGGAATCTGGCCAAACAATCCTGCAAGAAGTTTACGAAGCCAAACTACTTCTCTGGCTACTGAACTAGCAACCATATACTCAGCCTCTGTAGTACTGAGAGCTACTGAGTTTTGATTCCTACCGTACTAGGAAATTATTGCAGAACACAGACTGAAACAACATCTTAAATTAATCTTCCTATCTGTAGTCCATCTGTCCCAATACGAGTATGTAACCCTTGTAATTTCAAGTCACATTTTGAATCATATCGTAGACCATATCCCATAGTGCCACATAAGTATTTGAGCACATTTTTTGCAATAGTCCAGTGAATCTGCCTCGGTTCACACGTTAACTAACTGAGGGAATTCACAATAAAACAAATATATGGTCTGGTGTTCGTTAGATACATCAAGGACCCAATCAGCTGGCGATACATAGTGGGATTGATCAAATTTGAATATGAAGCAGAACCTCTCAACTTGTTCAAATTTGCATCCATTGGTGTAGCTATGGACTTGTAGCCCAACATTCCAAATCTCTTCAGGATATCTATGGTGTATTTTCCTTGACCTATGAAAATCTCCTTCTTCCTCTGAATGTTACATATTAGTGATATCCTCCCAATGAAGTAACTGCCATTGGTTCGTACAAGTCAGAGTGCACTAGATCCAATATTTCTTTGGATATGCTCTCACCATATGGGAAGGATTTCTTGGCATTATTTCCAAGTGCACATCCTCTACATGTTCCATAATGGTCTACCTGTAGCACTGGTATACCCGTAACTATGTTCTTTACTGCTGGGAGAGCTCTGTAATTTAGATGAGCTAGTCTTCTGTGCCATAACTCACCCATACTTATAGAGTCATGGACTAGGGTTTGGACTGGTAGAGTGTTCAGTCGATATAAGCTCTCCTCTCTCATACCAATTACCTTGGTTGTATCCATGCTTGACTTATTCTTCCAAGCAAGTACTTTTCCATCTGAAAATGCTACTTTATATCCTTTTTCTTCTGAGGTTGATATGGAAACAAGATTTCTTTACATACCAGGTACATAGAGCACATCACTTTTAAGTGTAAAGTATCATTAGACTCTAGCTAAAGGGAGGTGGCCCCAGATCCCTTCATAGTGCAGCTAACATCCTCTCCAGTACAACACGGAGAAGAGAATATTTCTCAACTACTTCTAAGCGAATTTCTTTATATCCTGTCATGTGTCTAGATGCACCACTATCTATGAGCCAAGTATCACTAGTGGTGGGAACACTACCTGATAGAGCAGATATGAAGAATAATTTTGTATGATATTCATTCTTTTGTTTCTCATGGTGATGATATTTTTGTACATCAGCAGTTGAGGCTTCGTGCTTCCTTTTGTGTGAACTTCGACAACTACTGACATAATGGTCGTATTTCTTGCACCTGTGGCATTGGATTTGAGATAGATCTTTCTTTTGTTTCTTCTAATCTGGGGGAGGACTTGATCTCTTATATTGATGCTTGTGATTTTATGACTTCCTTCCACTTCCCTTTCCTTTCTTAGCATGAGATACGAATGCTTGGTTTTTCTCAAGTTGAGTGCCATGAAGTCTTTGGCGTGGTGCTATTCTCGTCTCTTCCTGAGTGCATTCTGCCCATAGCTTATCAAATTTGGGAAACTTGGTACGACCACTTATAGTTTGGATGAAAGACTCCCAAGATGTTGGGAGACCATTTAAGGTGGTCATAACGAGATCCTTCTCGTTAAGATTGTCTCCACTGGACTTTAGCTTATCCCGAAGCTCGGTGATCCTTATGAAATATGAGGAAATATTCTTAGACTTTGTCATCTTCATATTCGACAGTTTATTCCTCAATGTGAGAGTCACATTGATGCTACTGTGTTCAAATAGTTTCTTAAAGGTTTTGACCATATTTCTTGCTATTGTCTTTACTGAGATTTGAGGTACCAAGTGATCTCGAATTGAGTCTACCAAAATCCTGCTTGCTTTGGAATCATTCTTCCTCCAGTGAGGTTTGTCTTCTTTGACTTTTGGTTCTGGGACCTTTGCATTTACAAACTGTAATAGGTCATTTTATTCTAGTAGAAGAAGAAACCTATACTTCCAGGGGATGAAAAGCCCAAAACAGTAAGTGATATCCTGACAACAATAATCTTCTTCTTGTCTAGCCCCAGTGTCTTCTCCTTCCTCAACTATGCGCTACACTTGAGTGTGGATGAGTTGTGTGATAAATAGAGACTCCTGTTCTCTATTTATACTAATCTCGGCATGACTAAAACCCTACTAGGGCCGACCTCTACTAGGAGAGTCTAATAACCCTAGTGCCCCGCACGTGCCCCGGAACTACGGGGATTTTAACCCTTAGACAATCGGAGGGTTACCCACTATGACTTGACATGAATTGTTTATATAATAGATCCTCCCGATCAGAACATCGAGGCATGACAACATGACTCAATTACATAATAGATACATCCCGGAATAAACATCGGGTTACAAGACATAAGATACATAGATGAATACATTCCGAAGTTACAAATACATCAACAGGAATCCCCTTCGTGATGATCTTCAACCTTCATGCTGATCATCTTGCTTGTAGATATGGATCTGAAACCCTAGCAGAGACTAGGTCAAAACTGAAGAATGGAGTTTTGGGAAACTAAATCCACAGATAGATGCACCCTAGAAAGGCGAGCTGAGAAGAGGTAGAGTCTATCCAAAACTATGGAGGAAGTAGGTCAAAAACTGAAACCCTAATTTATGTTGTAGCTGTAGAATTAGGTCAAAAATTTAGTATATTGGAAAACTATTCAAAAAAATTGTGATTTAAACTATACGTTTGAAGTTTTTACTACTATTATTATTATTATTATTTCAATTAACAATACAGATATGATAACCATGTTTCCACTTTGATATTGGGCTCCCAAAATATTTTGTACACACAAAATGTTCCTTCACGAATTGAAAATATACTCTTCTGCATCTTAACCTAATAATTATCATAAATAATAGAAAAACAAGAGCCACAAGGGGTAATGTCATTGAATTTGATAAATAGATATTTAAGGTTTACTTGAGCTTGGGAATCATGGATTATTTAGAACCCACGCCCTTTTTCATGACAACAGTTAGAGGCAAGCTTTTGGTATTGTTTGTGGAAATAGGCACTTGCCAACTAAAGCTCCTTACAACATCGTTAAGGTAAGAATAAAATTGAATCATCTATAACACAAATGCAATTGAATTTGTCATAAGGATACCTACATAATTAAACATACAAATATATTTAGCTCCATTTCTTAACAAAAGAAAATCCACAAGTGCTCAATAGCACTAATAAAAAATGGTTTCACAATATCTATACTTTCTTTTCCTCACGTGGAAAGATATAAAAGAGAATAAAATGAGTTGCGATGAACAACCTGGTTGATCTTAGATTTACATATAAATTTCAAAATGTTAACCTAACATAAGAATTTCCATGAACATTATAAAAATATGGCAACAATTTTTTCACAAGTTACCCTCTCTATTCATACCATCTTGTAACATCCTCAGTTTGGTAGTAGAGATAAAGGGATAATCACAATCAAAGGTTCTAGTCTAACAAATGGATAACACATTGCCGAAACTAACCAATATTCTATAATTACACTGATAGGTGTTTTTATTTGAGATTTTGGAGTGGATAGGAACCTATGCTTTTTGTAGATTGCACAAGTATGATATATATATAATAATTGATGCATATATAATATCTATCTATCTATCTATCTATCTATATATATATAAAATAATTGATGCATGGATAACTTCTAGCTCATGCGTGGATAACTCGTACTTTGTGAGAGATAACTCATTTAACTAGAAGAAGGCGAGAACAAGTAACTGATAAGTTATTATTGAGACTTAACTTGTGACCTATCAGTGTTCACCAGGCACAAGTTAAGTGGATGTGCTAGTAATAAAGTGGATCTAAATTTATGGTTGTTACATCTACCACATGCAACGTATCCAGTGTCTCAATAGAAAAATAAAGTTTCAATAGAAAATTGGAATCTTGACGAATTTTGGAACCTGTTGTAATCTCCAATAACAAACCACATTCTTATGTTTGTTGTTTGAGCCATGTTTATGTAATCGACATTGGTGACCCATGCTTTATTGTTTCCTGCGGTATGATTTATACAAAGGGAAAAACTTCTCCAGATATTGCTTGGGAATCAAGTCAATTCAGTTTCCTAACGTTGCTGGGTGTGACAACCTTCTTGTCGTTTGGCACTTTTTTGAAATAAATAGATTGTCAGTGCTAATTTTAAAATTTCATATATATGATTGCTAAATATGAAAAAAATGGGTAAACACTAGTTAAATTTAACCGATGCTTTTAACCATTTTAAGGTTTAAGGTGAATATTGTATGAATCAAGATATTATGTTATAGTTACACTTCAACAATAAAAAACTCTTCATAACTTGTCGACATATTGCCTACAAATTGAAACAGATTATTCAATCCATGTTGAATAAAAATGTGCTTCAAATAACTCAAAGAGTTCCAAAAATTATTTTGTATAACTCTTCACATTGGCTTCTTAGTGCTCTTCTTGAATTCTTATGGGCCTGTGAGCATAGATTTGGGAAGAACCAATGAAAGCAAAATTAATGTTCATATGCTTCATATAAGTGGTCACCACAACACTAGTAACAACAGAGGACAATGGGAAAGTTCACATAGCGCCCATGGATAAATCTTAAACTCCCAATGTATTTTCCTCTCACGACCACTTGTATCAATCCATGGTTTTATCTCTCACAAAAAAAAAAAACAAGGATCCTTATTGTGTATCTACAATATAGTCATGCACGAATTCAGTGTAATGCTCAAAATTGGAAAAATGAAATTAATAAATTAGTTAATTAACAGAAACCCCAATTATTTCACACAAGAAATGCAAACAATTTTAACAATAGCAAGGAAAAGACAATAAAATGCATACTTGAACCAAATATTTAACTTACATCCTTACTTTAGAAGCCACCAGAATGCCTATCATCCATAGCTCCTCCAAAAAATATGTGTGGGGAAGCCGCTCTCCTCCCAACCAACCCCTTAGTCATTCACTGAGAGCCTCCAATACCTCACTCAATAATACCACTCCAACCACACATCATCAACCGCATATCATACCACTGAATCTTATCCTACCCTCAACCTTCAAACCCCTATACTCGACAGAAAAAGGAAACAAGATGGGAGAAAAAAGACCACTCTACCTTGTCCATTATCTTATTTAAGCTTTTTCAAGCTCCCCTGAGAGAGACACATGTTCTCAAGCAAATATTCCCATGTAATAATCCCCTAAAATTAAATAGATCATTATATATGTATTTTATTAGTTTTCCTTTAATCCAACCACCAACTTAGCCTAAGCTATGGTTAGTTACACTTTTAACATATATTTATTCTTATGAATCCCATGAACTCAGTGGGTACTCATTGGATGTGGAATTAAATTCAGCATCCAACAAGCTCTCCCGATCGAAATTTGAGTAAAAACATAGGGATATATGTCAAAAATACGAACAAAAAAATTAGTTTTTTTTTAATGATACTTACCCCAAATTTACATTAAAAAATTGTTTAAGACCTATACGGTATTTCAAATTTAAAGCAATTTCATTGGCTAGCATATGATGACATGGGATTTGAATTATAGTTAAAAGGCCCATTTTGAGTTGAAATTTCCTCTAATGTATAATATTACTACTATAACCCTACATAGTCTAATACTATTGTGTAGGGATAGGATCTACAACTGTGGCCATCGTTAGTAGGTCCCATGTCTACACTATAATCCTAGCATGCCCCCTAGTACTAATGCAATAAGTGATGGAGGGGATTACATTTAGTGCCAAGCCAACCCAATTGGATTTTGTACGACTTGAAAAAAATGTTAAGCCACCTTGCAAGCTACCAAGAATTGACATGTAAATGCCTTACCATACATTCCTTCAATATCCCGGGCCTCAACAACAGATCCAACATATGGCCCCAATCACAATTCGACAATGGGTTCGATGTTCATAATTGGATTTTTAAACTCCAACATCTGGCCTGAGAGCGAGAGATTCAGAGATATTGGAATAACCAAGATTCCCACCTAGTAAAAAGGCCAATATCAACCAGACACCATATTTAATAACTCGCTATGCAACATAAAACTAATTGGAGCCTATTACTTCAACAAAGGATTCTTGGCAATGTTCTAGATTATAGATCCAAGCCACGATTATGATTATGCCGAAGACTACATGGCAATGAATCCCATATTTCATCTATGTTGGCAAGAAACTATATGCCCGATGTCGATTATTTTGGCCAAGCATTGGGCATGACCAAAGGCATGGTGCCTCGGGCATGGCTGGCCATGTACAAGGTAGGATGGTACAATAACCAAGACCCTTTTGTCATGGGGTTTGATTTCCTTTCCACGATGGAGACAACTATAGATGATGGAGTCGAGGCCTTGTTGTCGTCATTGGTACTCTCCCCTGAGGATCTCATTAGATTCCTATTGTGACGATCAGACACCGCAACTCTCTAATACTTGTAGGAGTCTGATGTAAATATCTCGAGAAACCCCAGAACCAAATTCCCAAACTAACATCATGGAGCTTGGTTTTAATGCTTGGTATGCTCGCCTAGACCTGGCTAATGCAAATTCACTACCATGTCTTGGGGCTCAAAACCCCAAGCAAGCGTCACTCACATGGATCCAATGGGAAATCAAATATAAGATATTTAAAAAAAAATGTTAAATTTATAAAATAACAAACTATTTGCAAACCTTTGCCCATTTGCAAAAAAATCGAACCCAAGCCTAAACTAATGTCTTAACGCGATTCATATATGTCAAGTACATAACACTACTTTTACCTGATTTTACATTTCATACCAAAAATATTCTACATCCCCATGGCCGTAATTTAGTCATATTTAATTCAATATGAGTCACTTATTAAAGGGATCAAGAATTTTACTACAGATTTTAGGATCGAGAATTTCATTGTAAAGTTTTAAAAATGGATGCTTTCAGCATTTCCTAAGTTATTTATTTTTTCATTCAAAGAAAACTACTTTTACATGATTTTACATTTCATACCAAAAATATTCTATATCCCCATGGCCCTAATTTAGTCATATTTAATTCAATGAGTCACTTAGTAAAGAGATCGAGAATTTTATTGTAAAGTTTTAAACGAAAGCTACTTTTACATGATTTTACATTTCATACGGAAAATATTCTATATGTCTATGGCCTTAATTAAACCATATTTAATTCAATATAAATCACTTATTAAAGAAATCCTTAATTAAACTATATTTAATTCAATATAAGTTATTTATTAAAGAAATAAATTTTTTTATTACATATTTCTAAAATTTCATTATAAATTTAATATAAAAATGCTTTTAACCTTTTCTAAGTTTTTTCTTTTTTCTCTTTTTCCTTTTCTTTTGCCTTTCAAGTAAAGCTAACATGCACAAGGACATGCATCGTTAAAATGATTGTGACATTTTGAAGTTGACATGCATTATAGGTTGTGGTTGAGTGGGCGTTACGCCACCTACTTCATTCGACAAGCATCCAAGATTGATAGTTTTGAATCAATCCCCTTCATGATAGGTGGGTCATGGTTTCAACGTAGCTTTCATTAAGCTATAATGATTTCAACGTAGGTTTAGTATATTGTTTCTCTATTCGCTCTACTTTGTGCTTTTTACTTTAGTCTTTTAAATATATTCATAAAGGTTTTGTTGACATAATGCAAACTCAACATGCAAGTGCTAAGAAAGCTTTAGGATGACATTTTTTTTTCAGATGGAAAGATCCACGGAAAACCCAACAATACTTCTCCACATTTGTGGATGGTAGAGGTGGTAAACCGCTGGTCATCCTAGCAGAAGTCTTAACCCCAAAGGACTCAAGGCTCGAACCCGTGACCTCCCCCCGAACCGAGAGAGTGTACGCACGTCTTACCAATTGAGCTAACCCTTGGGACTTAAAAGCTTTAGGACAACATTATACAAAGGATGAAATGATACACTCATACTGGATAAGGAGAAAGTGTGACACGTTGGATATATATTATCCCTACCATATACGTGAGAAAGTGTGACATGTTGGATATCTATTATCCCTATCATATATAACATTAGCTCTCGTGAGAAAAGTTGTATGGTTAGCATTTGAGACTTCAATTATCGATTGAAAGAGAAAATGAATTTGAATTGATGCATTCGAGTTTTCAGTTGGTTTGGTACCAAACCAACTGTGAAAATTCCTTTCATGTGGTAGTATTCAACCAAATGTTTCAAAGAGATAAAGAGAGGATGGTATTTTTTATTTTTGTTTCAGTGGGACTTGGGATTAGAATGGATGTGATCGTAACAATAGTAAAAGTGTAACAATTATTTTTACTTCAGTCTTGAAAGTAATATTCAAAATGAAAAAAATAGGGTAGTATGGTTTATCAATGTTTAACTTTTCATAAAATTTAATAAATTGTTGTAACGATGGTGCTAGAATTGGATTAAACAACGCAACAAAATTCATGGCTCTTTAGGTTCTCCTTAAAGCTGCCAAGGAAAAAGAGATAAAATATCTAGACTTGAGGAGTGACTCAAAGCTTTTTATCGACTGGGCAAATCTCAAATACGTTAAGATTGAAAATCTAGTATTGAACCCAATCTTGATCCTTATCAAGGAGGTAAGGTCACCCTTTGAAGATATTTCATTAACCCATGTATTTATAGAATTGAACTTCCATGCAAATAACTTATCTAAGGTTGTATTGATTTTGTAGGAGGGTGTAATTGAACAAGGTTTTAGAGGAGGAGCCCTCTAGTAAGCTCATGAAACTTCTCTATACTAATATGTGCATGAGGGGGTCGTTGATGGAAAAAACAAAACATAGACTAGCTCTTGTTACTTTCTAAGTTATAATGTGAAAACATTTAATTTCACATGTAGCATTTAGGTTGGGAGTTCTTGGTAGATTGAATCATTCAAGGATAATTTAATAGAACTAGTGTGATTTTTTCTATTTAGAAAGGCCATAGACTTAGGGTGAATGCATCCTGGATAAGTCAAATGAGTCTAGAAAGATAATTTTAAATGTATTTTGATTTCACCCTATGAAATATTTAATACATAGAGTTTTCCTATGGAAAAAGTTGTAACAAGGAATATATTTTACGGGAAACACACACAAACCAAATTTATCTTTATATTTAATATTTCAAAGTTTCAAATCAAAATATACATCAAATTGTCTTGTTTATACTATTAATGACATTTACAACTATTGACTTGAAATTTTTTCTTATGTAGACCCATAAGCAAAAACTAATACTAAACTTCATTACTTCTAACATAGTTTTTGTCTACTTAATTACAGTTATCCTAGGTTTCCCAATGAAATTTTGTTTTTTTAATCAAAACAGAGCTCCAACACTTGCTAATGTCAACATAAATACATAAATAAAGTTCTTCAAGTCGAACCATCCTACGCAAAGGATCTTTCAAAAGCTGATAGGAGAGTCCCTCCTCTAAATTCATGTTCAACTAAGGCACCCTCCAATAAAACACAACTTCTGTAGAAAGTTGGTCAACTTTAGAATTAAACTCTATATAAACATGTGTGTAAATGAAATGTCTTCAAAATTATTAATACCTACTTAACCAAATTCAGAAATGGACATAAACACAAGTTTTCAATTGAACTGTCTGAACGTGATGGGAACTGGAGAGAGCTCTGCAAATGTTTGGTGGATGGTTGAAGGTTTCTTAGAGTCTTAGTAGGTCGATGGAGCCCCATCAGCAAAAATCGAGATGGTTCTTGCTCCTCCTCGGGGGGAGAGGGACCGCGGGAGCCCGAAAGATGTGGAGGTAGAGATAGCCACAGTGGGATCAGATAAGGACAAAGGAAAAGCAGTATTCAATGCCCAGACAAATGCCAAAGACAGGGAAGGGTGCAGTGGAACAAGAAAAGAGGAAGGGTACAAGAAGGACATGACAGTGTGTCCCAAAATCCAATATGATCCCACGACTACAGATCAAGTCAGATAGAGTTAGGGAGGAAATTCAATATATGAAGGAAAGGGCCCTCATAGGCAAATTCGTGGGGATCTGGCCCACGTAAAAGATGTTGGTGGGCTGGATAAACACAACATGGAAACCCCAAGGTCACTATGACCTCCAGCTGGGAGCTAAAGGATTCTTTACCATTATATTCTTCAACGAAGAGGATAGAACTAAGATCTTCGAGAATGGCCCCTACTTTTTCAACTTGACAAGTCTTTTCTTGAGACCCTGGAAAGAGCGATTCGACCCAAACAAAGAAAATCTGACTATCGCTCCGGTTTGGATCAGAATGTATTCCCTACCTTCGGAATACTAGAAGGGAGAAATTCTAATAGATATAGGGAACTCTTTGGGGACCTTCATCAAAGTCTCTGAACAAACGAGACAGAGGAAATACATCTCGTTCGCCAGGATCTACATTTACCTAGACATCTCAAGAGATCTACCTAATGGAATAGAGTTAACATGGGAAGATGAGGAATGGTTTCAAGCCATAGATTATGAGCAGATCCCATTCAGATGCAGGCGCTGCCATGAACATGGGCATTTATTCAGAGACTGCCCCCAAAACAAGAGATCAGGCGGGAAGCAAGAGCAAGATCATCTGGATGCGGAAGGTTTCACCAAAATCCAAAATAAAAAGAGGCAAGCCAGAAATATTTCGGGCCCAAATGTACACAAAAGGGTGCAAACCCAGAATCGGTTCGCTACCCTTCAAGAAGATCAGTCAATAAAAATGGCCAAGGCTCAAACAGCAGCAACGCAGTACAAAAATCCAAGCAATCGTCAAGGGGAAGATGACAAAGAAACACCAGGATATGTCAAGATTCTAGCCCCAATGGACTCCTCAAGCATCAAGACTGCTTCCCCGGATGGCTGCACTCTGATCCGACCTGAGGAGTCCCAAATAGAACCAGGATCTAGGGAAGGCGTTCCAGAAGACATGGAGGTAGGAGATCTAGACCTTGACAGAATGGAGGCAGCTTGCTCTGATCAAGATCTAGCAAAGATCCCCCCACAGCAAGTATCTCTTCTAGATAAAGCGATCATCTAAGCCAAGAATGCAAATACCCTAGGAGTAGTGACATAATCTCTCAAAGTCACAGATGGGAAAGGGAAAAACTCAAAAAAATACAAAAGAGGAAGACCAAGTAATATCCAGAGAATCAAAGCAATAGGAGAACAACTGGTGGCTTCAGGGCAGTATCCAACCATAGATGCAGCCCTTTCTCCCCCTAATTAATTCCTTCTCAATGCAGATTACAACCTGGAACATCAGAGGTTGTAACAGTGCGCTAAAGAAGCGCATATTGAAAAGAAGAATCAATAGGGATAATTTAGGGATAATCTTCCTTCAAGAAACTAAATGCTCGGGAGAAGAATTAGCAAAGACAACCCAAAAAATATGGAAGGGATGTGAATCGATCGCCATTGATGCTAGAGGAGTGGCTGGGGGGCTGGGTATTCTCTGGAATCCCCGAATGGTGACCTTATCAGGGTTTCTCACCATCACCTATTCTATTTCAGTTGAGTTCCACATCCTCGTCACCAGAACCCGAGGATTCATCTCCAATGTCTATGGCCCTTCGAAGGCGGACCAGAAGCAGGCTTTTATCGAGTCTCTCACAGATCTAAAAACTCTTGCTCAGAATAGAGCATGGATTATTGGAGGTGACTTCAATCTGATAAGAAACCTCGACGAAAGAAAAGGTGGTATCCGCAGCTTAAACTCGGCAAGCACTCTTTTCAACAACACCATCTCTGACCTGGATCTGATTGATTTCAGAACGTCCAACGGTATTTTCACTTGGAACAACAAACAATCAGGGGACAGAGGTATTGCCTGCAGACTTGACAGATTTCTGCTATCTGAACCGGTCATGATGGCTGGAGGAAACCTCAGAGCGGTTGTCCTCCCAGCGGCAGGATCGGACCATTGGCCCATAACTCTGGAATGGGAAAATGCTGGAGTCCACCCTCGAAGACCTTTTTGATTTGAAAAATTCTGGCTCCTCCATCCAGAATTCCAAGAGAAACTCAAAGATTGGTGGGAAAACTCACCCCCTATTAGGGGAACCCGCATGTATCAGTTCCAACAAAAGGTGAAACAACTCAAAGAGCGCATCAAAAAATGGAACAAGGATTCCTTCGGCAATATTTTTCAAGAAAAGTAGGTTTTAGAGACCAAGATCCAGCACCTCTAGTCCCAAGTTATGCTCAATGGTTACACCGAGGATCTGAGGCTTTAGGAAAAGACCCTCTTGCAGGAATTCAATTAAAGAGAGAGACAAGAGGAAGTCTATTGGAGAAAAAAATCCCGTATCAAGTGGCTCCAAGAAGGGGAACGTAACACCGGCTTCTTCCATAAAGCGACCATTCAACACAGGTAGGGAAACAGAATGGACAGATTGAAGAAGGAGGATGGGAGCATTGCCGAAACCCAAGAGGATCTAGAGAACACTCTTAACCATTACTTTTCTAACCTCTTGCAGGAACTGGACAGAGATAGGGAGGAAGCTCAAAGAGAGGTTCTCAGACACATTCCCAAATTAATCATGGAGGACCACAACAAAGTGCTTGGCAAAGCTATCGAGATGTCGGAAGTAGAAATGGCGGTGAATCAAATGGTAAAAGATAAAGCGTCAGGTCCCGACGACTTCACTTCTAATTTTTTCCATGCAGGATGGGAATGGCTAAAAGAAGAAATAGTGGCCCTGGTGGAGGACTCTCGGATATCGAGTAATATCCTCAAAGCTCTTAACTCAACTTTTCTGGCTCTCATCCCAAAATAAAGTGGCACAGAAGACCCTGGCAAACTTAGACCAATCGCCCTATGCAATGTCATCTATAAAATTATCTCAAAGGTAATAGCTAATTGGTTGAAGCCCATCCTTCCTCTTATCATTTCTCCGGAGCAAGCTGGCTTTGTGGAAGGCAGAAAAATCTTGGATGGCATCATTTTAGTCCATGAAACTATCCACTCCCTCAAAGCAACCAAGACTCCAGGTATGCTTCTAAAACTTGATCTTTCCAAAGCCTACGATAAATTGAACTGGCATTTTTTGGAGGGCATTTTAAAAGCGTTTGGCCCTTGCGGATGAATGGACTAATTGGATCATGAATTTGGTTTCCTATGATTTTTTCTCCATTATGGTAAATGGTTCTCCCTCATGCCCTTTCAATGCTTCTAGAGGAATAAGACAGGGAGACCCATTATCTCCTTTCCTCTTCATTATTGCAGCTGAAGGACTTGGAAGATTGCTCAAGAACAGGCGAGTAGAGAATAAAATCCATGGCTTGTCCTTAACGGAAGGAATGGACCCACAAACCCACCAACAGTTTGTGGATGACAATATGCTGATGGGCCCATCCTCGGTGCACGAAGCTAGGGGAATTAAAGATTGTTTGAATACATTTCTTGAAGCCAGTGGCCTTGAAATCAACAAGGAGAAATCTCAGACCTACTTTTTCAACACCCCCAGGATTACTAAGCGAAACATCCTAAGGATCCTGGAATTTTAGGAAGGAAGCCTCCCTTCTAAGTATCTAGGAGCCCCTATGGTAGAATCTACAATCAATCAAGTCTCTTGGAAAGAGTTACTGGACAAAATTAACAAAAAGCTCAGCCTTTGGACCTTCTGAGCCCTTAATTTTCCAAGCAGACTTATCTTGGTGAAATTAGTCTTGCAGGCGATGCCAATGTACCTCTTTTCAGTTTTGGCAGCCCCGAAAGCCATCATCAAACAAATTAGGAACGTTCAAAGACAATTCCTATGGGGGGGAACTAAAGATATCAGAAAATGGCCTCTGGTGGATTGGCAAACCATCTGCACTCCGAAGAGCTTAGGAGGTTTGGGCCTCAGAGATCCTTTGGATAATAATAAAGTCATGAGTGCAAAGATATGGTGGAGATGGGTGAACTACAATGAAGAACCATGGGCCAAAATGTGGCATTTGAAATATGCGCCCCAATGGCCACAACACTCCCTGGTTAGGTTTGGTGAAGATCCCCCTGAATCCAGCATTTAGAAAACAGCTCAGGCAAATCAGGGGATGGTGCAAAAACACAGTTTCTGGGAAGTCAGGAACGAACAAAATGCAAGATTCTCGAGCGAAGCTTTGAACCAGGAACCAGCTATTTTGTGTGGAGAAGACACACCTCTCTTACGTTCCTTCCTCCATAACAATGCAATGGCTAAAGTGGCATAATTCTGGGATCACAACATTGCAGATCAGAGGGTCAAAAGATGGAAGGGAAAGTGATGGTGGCAAGACAAAGCACCAGGGGAAGACTTAGATGACTTCCTAGATGAGCTCTCCAAGAAAATTTTCTCCCTGAGTGCGGAACCATATAAGCTAAGATGGGGGTACTCAACCTCACGCAATTTCAATCCAAAAGAAGCCATAGGTTTGTTAACGGTAACCCTCAATGTTATTCCAGAAGCTAAATGGATTAAAATCTGGAAGGGAGGGTGGTGGCCCAAAGTTTCGGTTTTCTGCTGGTTTGTCATTAAACGATGCATCCTAACCTGGGATAACTTATAGGTCAGAGGTTTTCATGGGCCATCCCGCTGTTGTATGTGCGAAGAGAAGGATGAGACTATTAATCACTTGCTGGACGAATGCAGGGTTGCTAACTCCTTATGGGAGAGGGGGGCGACCATCTTCAAAAGAGATCACAGACACAAAGGAAGACCAGACTTAACTATTGTAGAGTGGCCCACAAATAGCTTCAAAAATAAAATTATGAATCGTTTATGGGAACTTTTCCCTGGCTTCACAATATGGGAAATATGGAAGACAAGAAGCAAACAAATATTCAAGAGCAAAGCTAGGAAACCCGAGGAGATGTGGAACTCCATTGAAATCCATATGAAAGAAACTATAACATTGCAATCTTAGTTGCAAGAAGAATTCAGTGTGGAAAGTAATGAGCAGAGTATTTTGCAGGCTTTTGGGTTAGAAGAATTACCTCCAGACAATTCAATTGCTCGCCCGAGGTCGGTGCACGTCTCCAGCCCGCTGCTCTAGATCCCCCCTTCCTCTGGAACCTTCAAACTCAATTTCGATGGTGCTGCCAAAGGTAATCCAGGACCAGCGGGATATGGAGGCGTAATCCAAAACTCGAGGGGTAACATCCTCAGCCTGTTATGGGGCTCAATAGGGACAAACATGAATAATATGATCGAGCCAGAAGGGTTAATCAATGGCCTGATCTGGGATAAGCAAACAGGAAAAAATCCTCTGGTGGTGGAAGGGGATTCCCAAATCATTATCAACACTACTCACAAACTCCAAGCAGGATCCCTCATGTCCCAAGTTTCCAAAAACTGGAGATGGGAGAGTAGATTATCAGTCCTTCGGCAGATCCCCATAGGAGAGGAAGCCTTACTGCTAACTCATGTCAAGCGGGAAGGGAATAGGGTGGCGGACGCCATGGCTAACACAGGAGTGGAGAGCAAGTTTTCCTTTCATGCAGAGACAAAGAAGGACGAAGGAAAAACTCAGCAAATATGGAGCAGTTGTTTCAAGGTGGCGGAGGAAGACGTGAGGCTAAACATTCCACATTATGCATGCGAATGAAAGGTGGCCCCAATCTAAGGGGAGGTACGAAAACAGTGTGTCATCATCTCAACAGGGCCCACCACAGTTTAATCGACAATCGTGGCCGGACAAGTGAGTCATCACTCGCTAGACGAGGGACGGTGAGGCCTGTCTCAGCTTACGGCCTTTTTTCCCTAACATGCGGATCCTTTTCGATTTTCGACGCTCAACACGCAGCTGACCTACGATGTATGTGGTACCTGCACATGACAACCTCCATAATGGATGGAAAGATCGACTTTAAAATCACTGCGAGGGTTGCCATAAATATGGACTCATGGGAAGGAGAGAATTTAGAAGAGCGGGTACTGCACTTGACAGGGATCATTATGGTCTGAAAGCTATGAAGGAGGGCTGTATCCATTGGCATGCTGTAAAACTTGAGGTAGTGAATCGCTCACAAAGGATGAGAGATCGTCCCGAGCGTGACGACCTGCAAAGCATCATGATAGGTTTAGGGAGAGTAAAGGTATGGGATCGCAGGGGAAGATCCTCGGCTGTGGAAAGTCCTATTTATATCCATTCAATGGAGGCTCTGCTCACATCCAATTCACTTTTCTCCTTTCTGTTTCTGTCTTCTTCCTATTTGAAACACTGTGCAATGCCAAGATTGTGGAGGGTAAGATCCAGAGTGAGAGGCCATAATCGTGGGAGCAACCTCAGTGATGCTTCTACTGATGTGGAGGCAGAGCCATTGCCCCAAGCCATAGGTATTCCGGGTGCTGTTCCTTTTAATTGGGGTGATTAGTACCTGTATGAAACACCCACGGCAGTCGATGCCTTCATTGTAATTATGGAAATTGATCTCCTCAGGGAGTTCGAAGCGATTATGGGTTGCCCCCTGGTCCCCAACCCGTACTGGTCCGCGCGCATCTTGTTAGCCCGTGGCATACAAACAAAAATCCAAACAGCTCAAGGCATTCATAGGGCTTTGGATACCATTCGCCGAGGGCAACAGGAAAGTGCGGCCGGGTTCCGCCTTCTGGAACAGATCGCGCATAACTTGCTGACAAATCCTGAAGCCGAGTTTGAGAATCTGGGGCACACTCCAGTTAATTCTCCAGCCCTTACCATGCAACCTCTCTGAGAGGAGTTTCCAAGTAATCTTCCCAGCAAAACTGGTCACTAGAAGGTTTTGCGTTCAAAAGTTAGCTGCCCCTCTGTGTTTTGTTAATCAACAATGCTCGTTGTTAGGCACGCGAAAGAGTCCCATGCTTTGGTATATTATCTTTTGATTGCTTTCGACAACTGTCTTTGTAAAAAGCCTTAGTACCGTACTACTTCCCTTTGGGTTTTTGATAGGCTTCTTTACTATTTGATAGGCAGTTTGTGGTCTGTTCGGGAAATAGGGAATTTTGACTCCTGTGTTTTGAGAACCAGGCATCTTGAATCCTGCTCCTCCTTTCGATTCTGTAAGCAGTATCAGTCTTTTATGGGTTGGATCTTTTTCCTGGGCTGAAGGTCATGTCTCATCGATTGGTGGACCAGCCTCTCCTTGTAACTTTTTTGTATTATAATAGAATCTCTTACTTAAAAAAAAGAGTTTTCAATTGAACATTTTTTTTTATTTGCCTAGTTAGTTAGAAGTTTAGAGTCTTCAGACACTGACATAAACTTAAGCCTCTATCCTTTGCTATTTTCATTAGCAACCACGATGCATAAAATTCAACCCAATTATTGGCCCCTTTCCCATCATCATATTTCATTAATAAATAGTGTAATGAATAAAGGAAATGTATATCCCCTACTCCACACATACTTGGGATTCCTTGACAAGCCCCATTAAAGAAGCTCCAGGCATTTTCGTGGTCAATGTTAGGCTCTTTTAGTACTCTTAGATGTTTCCCCTTTAAAGGTTTCCAATTTACTTAAAATGAAACCCTTATTTTGTGTGCTACACGAGTAGGTGTCAGGTCTAGATCCTAGAAGATCAACTGATTCCTAGCAAGCGATATCCCATATGTAATAAAGCAAGGTAATGCCTTATATGATTTTAAAATCTCTTAGTTATCCAATCCAAAAGAAAATCAACCAAGATAAGCTTACCCCACTTGTTCCTGACAATTGTTACTTGTAGCACTTCATTCCACACATTTTTTTGCAAAGTACAAGTGATGTAATCAAATGATCTATTGTTTCCTCGTGTGCTTTATATAATATGCATCTTTCTAGACCAATCCATTTTCTCTTTTGTCCATTATCCCAAGTTAAAATTTGCTTGCCAAATCCAACTAGAGAAAAAAGTTTGA
>LPNX010437522.1:211897-232466 GCA_001517045.1 Pseudotsuga menziesii
TGATTATATATATACATATATATTTCTGCATTGTGAAAACAAAAGATTGTTGAATGCATGTATGACTGAAAATGGAATGTGTGTATTTGCTTAAAGTAAATTATGAATGCTGGAATGGTTAATTCCCTGCCCAAGAATGGACATGAATGAGCTTGTGTGCCTGTTGGGAAGTCATGAAAAATATGAAAGTCTCCTTGATGAGACTTGGACTGTCATGTAAATTGGGCAATTAACTGACTGATTTTAATGTCTATATTATGCTTGGTCTGACAGAATTTCAATGGTGCATTTCATAGGTGAGAAAAGTGAAACCCGGTGGTGCACATTGATTATGGCAGCAGATCAAAAGTTGTTGGACTTGGCTGGAAGTCTCCTTCAAATGATTGCCAAGACCCAAGAAAATATTGGGGAGATGCTCAAGATACAGAAAAGGCAGAATGAAATGAACCACCAGATTCTGCAAGACTATATTGGTTTGCAAAGGGAGGTGAAAAACCATCTGGGAGAAATCGGCAAAGGAAAGGAAGGTGGATCAGTGATGGGACATTTGTCCAAGCGACCCGTTAAGAAACGGTCCAGGCATGAAGACTCAAAGGAAATTGAGCAGGTAAAGATGAAGCAACCAGTGAAATGCTAGGAATGCGGAGGACATCATCTATGCCAGGACTGCCCAATGAGGGAGCATGAAGAGGGCAATAGCCGCAAAGTTTCTAGACTTCGGGATAAGCTGAAAGTTGAGAACCAGCAGGAGAATTTCGTGGAAGCTGAGGGGCTTGGTCCTGAATGTTCAAAGTAAATAATTGAACGTGGGACAGATCTGCAAAATTTTGGATGTGCAAATTGTATATGTATTCCTATGTATTGGAACACTGAGGACGATGTTATTCCAAGGGGGAGGGGAATGTAACACCTCGGTTTTGACCCCGTTTGCATGATGTATATAATGTAATTAATCGTGGTGAGGAGCTAAAGGCAAAAGCCCCACCATCGATTTGGTTGTGTATGTTTCGGCAATAGGGATAGTTGCCGATGGTATATCGTGCTATCCGACACATTATAGTTTGGCATCATGTAAATACACACATCAATTAAACTAAACCTACAGCCAGCTACGACGGTGCAACGTTAAAATGAAAAGGGCATGATTCCAAAGGATAAGGGTGGGGGATGTCAAACCTTGGACTATGGGGGGGAAATCCATGTGTTACCACCTTGTTTGATTTGCCCGTCTTCCCTTGTCTCATCCAATCACTTTAATGTTTTGTTGAGTAGTTGAGGCAGTTATGGCTGGGAGTGGAGTGTGGCAGGACTGTCAGTCCTTGCCCACACACACACTCCACCAGCGGGTTGACCTCACGTTGGCAAGCAAACCACCACCGCAATTCTCGGGAGGAGGCCATTTTCTCTCCATTGGGGGTTCACTCTCACGCAGGGATGCACAGGAGGGGACCGGTTAATCTTCCTCACTCATGGAGTCGGCGTTTTTGCCTCCACCATGGCCGGACTGTGAAGAATCACTGTGGGTTTCTTTTGTTGCTGATGCACTGTTGTTTTCCATATTTGTTGGCCGTGTCCTTTCCCCTCACGTACAGATTGATGGAGAATCGATTCTTTCCCCATTCTTGTTTGTGTAACTTTTTTCAGCATTTGCGTTGAGGAGCTGTGTGCTGTGGGCTTTTAGATGTTGGACGGTCGTTGACTTCCACATCCGTTGGTTGATTCCTCCCATGTCTATGCTGGGAGTTCTGCTTCTGCCCCTGTTTTGAGACTATGTAAGGTTGCCATAGTTTTCATTGTGAGTTTGGGCTATTGATGTACCCTGGTTTTGGGTTGCTGCTGAGTTGTTTTGGCCATGTTAGGGCCATGAACAACTCTGAGTTGTCTTGTGGGCTTGAGCTGTGTTTCACCTTTGGTTGGGATCATCACTCGGTTGTCTTTTCCTTCTTCACAGAGCTGTGAATGGGTTGTTTTGCTACGGTATGGAGTGGTTGGTCTTCGGACTGTTGAGAGTGGGATTAGAGGCTGGGTATGCTTGAGAAAACTGGTGTTTGAGGCCACCAGCTTAGCATTTAGCCTTTCCTAGCTCCTTGACGACCTGGTAAACCCTACTGTGTGGGTTTGGATGATTTGTGTACCTTGGCTATGTGTAAGCCTGCATTGACCCTTATTCCTTGAGGAATCATGCCTAGCTCGGGGGTGGTAGTGTTGCTGAGAGATTGATGAACACGCTGGCTTATGGTTGGGAGGAACGTTGCAGCGACGTAGCTGGTTGCGGGGCGAGTTCTTCACTAAAAGATAAGTACTCCTGACTATTTCATCTCTGCAATTATATCTACTGTCTCATGAATTATGATGAACATGTTGAATGCTGGAATGCATATGTTTGCTTCTGCTAAATGTTGAGTAACTATGTATCCTTGTATGCTATATGCATCTTAGTATGTATTATGTTAAGCTTTTTAATATCAGCATTTATCCCTGTTCGTGTTCATGGGGCTGTTTTCCCGTTTGTTTGGTGTTAGTAGCGTCTTCTTCGCTGGTCGGAGGGTCGGGGACGTTACAACCATTGTAAGTTTTTTTCATTCTCGTCTTTTTGTGTTTTGGTGCTTGTATTTCCTAAATGTTGAACTCTTAATTTCATCAAATGTTTGTGCGTACTAAGTCTCATTAACCATTCATTGTTTGTTTTTTAATCCAAATCAGATCAAAACTCCCCGTTGAGAGGCTTTTGGCCCCCAAAAGATTCTAAGGAAACCAAGTTCTTCTATGAATGTTCCACCTATCTTCTTCTTTGGGACATGGTTCTCGACTCTAGATCTTGGCTATAGCTTTGCCTCTAACCCTTGCTCCATCTCTTGGCTATGGCTTCTAACTCTAGCTCTAGCTATGTCTTTGGCTCTAGTCAATGTCCTCAATTGTTCTAGTAGTATAGAAGTCAAGATACTCATTGATGTTTTGATTTGAACATGAAACTCTACAAAATTGAAATTTTGGATTTCTTCAATAAGAATCATTTCTCATATTCAAACACAGGTTTCTTTCAGCTTTAGTAAGAGATAATATATGTTGGTAGTAAACAGAAACTAAGTTGAAAGGTATTCTTAAAAATCAAGTCTTTGCAATTTCAGTCAACTTAGATCTTTGTCTTTAAGACAACTGGTAACACAATTAGTGTCTTGAAATGTGAAAGTGTATCTCTCCTTAACAACCGTTCCGTCTCTACCCATTCAGATAATGCCAACATGAATCGTATACAGATTCAAGTGTATTATGTTTTATTTGTGTAACTCGCCATATTTTGATTAGACAACTAAACAACATTAGGACCTATCTTATATTTCTTTGCTTATTATTTGTTGGACTCAACTCAACTAAAAATACTATATGTGTTGATTTATGAACCTACCTATATGCGACAATTATGTTTTTAATTATCGTTTATCTTATTAATGATAGTAGTCATGTGATTTACTTCCAATATGAAAAATTAAATGGAATGATAGGATACATGGATACCAATGCACGTTGTGATTAAATGAATAAATGAGTGCCATACACATGATGGATAGATTAGCTTGTTTATATTGGATGATAGTTGATAAATTGGTAACTACTTGGAAACGATGAAAGATTAAGTATGATCCTATGTTTTGGATGAGACTAACCCATAGGCTAGAGAGGCTAAGTGATCGCTAGATACGTGTGATACTAAAGTTACCATAATGCCATAGACATTAATACAAAATGGGTAAGTTATGAGGCATTAATTTGTGAATTTATTTATTGTTTCGATACATTGCTATGATATGTGGTATAGTACAGGTTTATGCAGGAAATTGGGTTTCCCAAACTAGTCATTTGACAACACAAATCTAAGAACAACAATAGCAACACAATTATGTAATTACTAATAGGGTGTTGACCCTAGTTCCATTAGGAGGGGTGGAGGTATTACCTGTTGTTTATGCTCTGAAACTTGGAGTCATGGGAGGGTTATGTTAAGCCATGCTCTCCAAGTTGTGTGATGGTGACTATATGTTTCCTTATGGGGAATTTAGGTTGATTTAGTCAACGCTTCCACTTATGGGTTATATCTAGGGTTAGGTGAATATAGTTGTTGCTATAGGATATTCTAGTAGAGAAATGGATATGAAGTAGAATTAGAAGTAGATTAAGAAGGAAGGATGATTGAGATTAGTAAGGATATGGTTTTGATTTGAGAGACCACTTTAGTTGTACTTAGTTCCTTTCACTTGTAAATCATTGTTAAATTCTTATAGGTAAACCTAAGTATAATGTTTAAGTAGTGATGTATTGTGACTTAGCTAACAAGTTTGCATCTTGTTGTGATTACTGGATTATTGGCTTGCATGTAATTATTGTTATCTTGTCATGTATGAACTAGTGTAAAACATATAAAGTTAGTAAGAAATGGTGTAAAAATTATACCTAGTATGCTAATTACAAAGTTAGTAAGAAATGATGTGAAAATTATAACTAGTATGTTAAGATTAGAGAATCATACACATGATTTTTTATATGCAAAAATCTACATTGAGAATATATGTGTTTTATTTATTATAATGTTTTAATTAATGTTTTATTAGTGTTAGACTTATAACATCCATCATTAGGGTGGGCGTTACATTTTCTATTGATGCTACCAATTCAAGCCCAACGTAAAGCGTCATTTATAAATATGCTATGCGAGTTGAAGGTTTACTAGGATTTTCAACCATGAATACACGTCACACATTCCTCTTGTGAGTCACAAAATACAAAACAACAAATAAAGTGAATGGCACTATGTTGTTTTGAATTATTATGAAATCACAACACTTTAGCTTTGTTATGTCTATGCATGGAAAGGTATCCCTACTCTAATGGTGTTGTCAAAACCAACACTCAACCATATGATATGAGTCATACTTCCATATATATTCACAACTATATAGAAGTTGAATGTATACTTGATTTCCTTATTTAAATGCGCTTAGCCAACACTTATTCAATAATACTCTCTATTTTGTTTTACAAGAGACCAACAATTAATTAATTATATAAGGATATACCCATCCAGTGGTTATAATTACTGGTGTGTTACTATGTCTAGCCTAAATAGTTCAGCCTAAATAGTTCAAGAGAATACCATGGGTTGTGTTCCAAAGGCTTAATTAAAGATTAGATACAATTATTAATAATATTATAGGTGGATAAACATGATGTCGATGGGCATTTAAACCAATATGTCAGCTAACCAAACAGTTTTAGTTTTGTAGATGAAATTTCCAGTGTTTACTAGAGAATACAAAGCATCAAAGAAATATTGTAACACGTGGTTCATATAGTTAAACTCACCCCATTCTTCATTCAACTACTACTCTACCCATCCACATAGATATGTGTACACATATGCCAACAAACTACCCTAGGTTTGTTATCTCAACCAAACAACACAGGGAAATAAGACATCCAATGCAAGAGTATGAATTAAATGCTCCTTTGTTATTTTTTCACTAGAGTTTTGTGTTTTTCTCTCTTGCATCCAAATAACAATTGTTTGTTTGATCATCTATCATATATTTTCAAGCAACCCATAATGTCAATGACCTTTATGCACAAATATCAGTATAAATCCAAGAAGGGAAACTTCTAGTCACAATCTAGGGAGCTCTTCATTCCTTTTAATCTTTATGCTCCACACTCTTCTCTTGTTTATGTGGTTCCCAGATTATAGTTGCAAACAAATCCTCTACCACTTGGATTCCTAGTGTCCCATTGTCTTGCAATGCTAACATATTTTCCTAGTACTACAAAAATTACTTGGAATTCTATTTTTCTCCATGTGCCTTTGAACTGGTTGTATTAGGGAAGATTTATTTCCATTATTTCCTTGATAACATTTGGAATTATTACAAGCCATTTGGTTCTCTCAACAAGAAGCCTCAATATTTCCTTTATTCCCATATAATGAACATGCATTGAAATACCAATAGTTGGAAACTTATGGCCGTTCTCCTCACTATATTGACAAACAGGGGATGTCTTGCTTGATGCATAGCTCTTATTATTTTTCTTCTTGTTCCAACTAATTGGATTGTACTTATTCTTAGTGTTGGCTCCAACTAAGTCTCTAAAATTTACTCATAGCTTCCCTTTTGCAATCCACCACAAGAAAGATGGAGTGGTAGTGTGCTACTATCTTCATTTGTTGTTTCCCTTTATTCTAATGAGAGGATAAATCTACAACATCTTTTTCCTTCACAAAAATGAGCTTGGTGGAAACTTCCTTTTCCTCTATGCCAAAAAAACATAGGAATTCATGCTTGAACCTAGGTTCAACTACAATGGGTCTTTGACTTCCATAACTTATCTTGCCTAACCATTGGTCACCGTGGTCCATCTATCTTAATAGATTGGAACCCATCAGTATGTTTTTCAAAATAACCCAAGTGCTCTTGATAAAGGTTTATGGAGAGTGATCTTACCATGCTTATCTCCATCACGCTGTTGGATTTGGTAGTAACAATGGAAGGTTGCTTTGCTTCCTTGGTCTCTTGGACAACTACCTATAGCTTGGCTAATGCCTCCTCCTTTATGCCCAATTATTGGTGCAATTGATACATCATATGATTAACCTCTTCTCTTGCTAATTATCTAATTGAATTACCTTCTCTCCCAATTGCATGAGCTGAACACTCTTGTCCCAATCTGCCATAACAACAATGAAGGATTCTTGGAATTCAACAAAGCATCCTTTAGCAAAGGAAGAAATTTTACATAGGTCTCAAGGTCCTTTTCTAGATTTGATATCCTCCAATCAAACATCTATAGCTTGTCCTTTAAGTGTTGATTCTCCTCCTGGACTTGCACATTTATATCCCTTAGGTCTTCAAATTTCTTTGTCTTTAGCGATTTACCCATGTTGAGTCTTCTTATCTCCTCAAAGTATTGGAAACTGCTTCAAGGTCATGGATTCAACTACTCTGATACCAGTGTGATCTGTAAATGCGAGATTTATAGCCCACACATACACCAATACATATACTCCATGAATATTATATTGGACTCTTTATCAAGCTAAGAATAAGCTCCTTTACTTACTCTTTTTCAAAATGCATTGAATGATTTATTTGATTTTAGTACAATATCTAAGTGGATTACACTATAATTTCTTTGATAGACATGAATTGATTTATTTCCACTTAGTTTTAATAATTCTAGTGCTAATATCCTTTTCCAGTAGAGGATTTAGGCACTTTCAATCTCTTTCACACAATCATGCCCCCACAACTCTAATTATGACCGCATAAAATAACACTTTGCTTCTTGAATGTATAAACCACTCCACTAAATTTGTTATGCCAAATAATAAGGCACTCTATGTGCCAATTAAAGAGCACACTACATTATTTAGATGTGCAAACACAACACTCTATGTTGCTAAAGGTTTAAACACATAATGCTATTAATCAATCAATTGTCCATTCAACTCACCTTGCCATAGTACAAGGCATTGGAAACATGGGCATACAAATAAGGCAACTGGATGTTCATTAGATGATTTTGGCTTGAGTCTTAAGGTACTACATGAATATGTTGGAGGGTGCATTGATCCAATAGATGTATATAATGCTATCAATGTTTGAATAGTCAACACACAACATTTTAAGTAGAGCATGGATGAACAAGCAACAATGATTGGGTCGAGAATGTAAAGGATAAGAAAAGAGTCAAATGAATTAATAAGACATCATAAATTTGTTAAGCCCACATTCAAGGCAATGATTAAACCCAACGACCGATTATAATAATGTGGGGTTTTTAAATGTTGATTAAAAGTTTGAAATTCATTGGGGAATAAACTATAGGGGGATAAATTTATAGTTCAAAAATACAACCCAACGATGGTAAGCAAATGGTCAAGCATACTACCAAATTAAGCACACATAATAGATACACATGAACAACCATTTCAACAATCAAGTAATTATTCAAACATGTGAACATAGCCAAGAATGTAATGCATCTCTGAATAATGCTTGTTGTTTACACAAAGAATGCAAGAACATATTAAAACAAACTAGAACTAAATTAAGTTTGCACAATATATATCCATACAACAATTGAACACCATAAGGCAATGGAATTTTTTTACCTTGGAAACCCAAATGGGAAAACCAACAATTGAATGGATTTGCTTAGTGTCTATTTTTTTTGTAAGTAGCAGTAAAATCTATTAAGGTAAAAAAAATGGTACAAATAGAGTGTTCGTGACACTTGTCCAAAACATGCCAAGGCATAAACTAGACATTATTACATGTGTAATGAAATTTCCCTTGAAGTAGGAAATCAAGTTTCTACTGTCCAAAATTAGTAGAGCAGTATCGTAAACTAACAGGATGACTGCAAATAAAACAAACACAGAAGATAAAATGAAGACCATGGTTCTTACGGCTTTTTCCAAGGTTCCTCAATGATGGGGCACGACCTGAAATAGTCATCATCATCCCCCGAGAGGGCCAGTTCAAGGTCCTGGTGCGGCTCCGTGGAAGGAGGAGGAACCAACATTTGTTGATGGCTGTTAGTCTGCATTCCCGTTCCTTCTTTTGGTCCCGGTGACACCACATTGATAGAAGCTTCAATGACGCATTAGGTGTGCTGATTTTCTTGATGCATGTCCTTTGTAGGGTCCAACTGGTTCAGGATTGGTGCAGTGGAGGAAGTATCATGAGCAGTGTAGCTATTTGAGTCATTGGAGATCGAGGGAGATGGAGCACGGTCACGTTCCCAGAGCAATTACACAAGCACGTTCTTCATTCTCCAATAGTGGGAGAGTCACCGACGCAAATGTTGCATGTTGTGGTGGCGAGCCACAACTTCTGCTTCGCAATCATCTACCACCCTGCGCACATTGAGGGGAATGTGGGTTTCGTAACCCACATACATAGAATGTCGTAAGGTCGACATGCTTCTAGCTCCCCTGGAGTTGCTACCTTTGCGTGGAGTGGCCCTGATCCTGATTGGAATTTTTGGTGAGCAGTTGGAAGGACATATAATGCTGGAGCGACTAAGGAGATTGCTGGTATTCCCGTTCCCTATAATTTCTCCATGGTTGAAAGGCCAAAGAAAACTGGAGCGGTTGCATAAACATGTAGAAATAGTCTGTTGATGGCGGAACAAAGACCGTGCAAAGCCATTAAGCATGAAAACCAGGGGGCCAAGGCTAAAGACGACGACCATTAAACTTCTCTACTGCATGGAGAAGGCCATCCAGGCTGAGTTATGTGTGAAGTGACCAAAGGTACCAATGCAGGTGTTTTCCAGGCTAGAGTTCGCGCTGGAGTGCTCTTTCGGAGGGAGGAAAGTGAGGTTATAATGGAGACGAAGACAGTTGGGGCAGGTGGCCATTAAACCAATGTCTCACCTCCCTACACATCGCCTAGTCTTGGGACACCCACATCCGGGGTTTTTCTTAGTGACTATTCTCAACAAGTGCAGGGTACAATGCAATGTGATGTCTCAATGGGAAATTTATCAATTTACATAAAAAATATTTGCAGTGTGACGATAGGCCAAAAAGACACCTTATGTACCTATTTTCCAAAGGAAATAGGTAGCACAAGGATTGTTTGAGCCATTGGAAGGCCAAGTGTCATTGTCTCTTCATTTCCCATTTTCCAATGCTCTTCTTTCCTGTCTCTTGCTTTGCTTCCAACATTCCACTTCAAAGTGCCTTTCACTCTTCTCTTCTTATGTTTTACTGTTTGCATTGTATGAGTTTCATTAACCATTCATTTATTTTTTTCATTTCCAATTTAGATAATTTTGGGAAAACTACTAAATTTTCCTCCACCAACATCAACATTAACAAAAACCATAGATTCTATATTTTCCAAGAAAAAAACTTTATATTTGATATTTCAAAAATAAATTAGAATACACATAATGATTGTATGCCTGACACTATATTATCACTAATTGTATACTTTCATCAACATCAACATTAACATAAACAAATATAAAGTCATCATATGCCTGATAGTATAGTCTTCCAAATGGATTGGATTGAAAATGTCAAACCAAAAAAGGAAATAGGACAAAAAGACAAAACAACATACTTCAACAATCATAACTTCAACAACTATGTAGGTGTTCCTCAACAAATCAATTGGAAAATAAGTATAATGACTGAACCTTTTATGGGAGGGATCCTTCTTCATTAGTTTCAACTTCATATAGTGGACTTCCTATACAAGTAAAGCCTCTTTTGAGAGTTTATCTGCGTTTTCATTCAACTCTTTGAAACACATGAGTGAACGATAAATCTAAAAACTAGTTCCTTGCTTCTTCCACTCTATCCATAATTGGGATTCACAATAAGTTTTCCACCCCATTTCCTATTTTTTCCTTGTGAATGATTAGCATGGAATCCCCCATAATATGAAGATCTAATATTCCTCTTTCTAAAGAAATTTAGAGTTACAACCACAATGTAAATAATTCAACTTGGTTTTCAGTCCCTCTCCCAATAGTAGTTTTAAAACAAATACATTGTGTTTTATTTATGTAAAGGATACGATCGAATCCACATACCATTGGAGTTCCTTAACAAGCATCACAAACTTATAACTTCACACCACAAATTTATAAATTTATGGGCATTTTGGAATTCTTTGTGACTCACTTATCGCAGTTTCCATACTCCTCGACATGAAAAACTAACTTGATGACAAACTTGAATTGGAAGTAATTCCTTACCATGGAAAGTCATTTAATTTCTTGCTAGCCATATTGCCCAAGAAATTGTGCATGGTAATGAATTGTGGGTTGAAACATATTTATCCTGATACCATCTTTCAAAGAAAGCTTAGAGAGGGCCTCCCTCCCATTTTTGTTTTCCATCTAATAGCTAAATTCTTCACTCCAAACCTTGTTCATATATGAACAATGTTCTAACATATTACCTACATATTCATCATTATTTTTACACAAAATACACCTACCTAGATCCTTCCATTTCCTCTTCTGACAATTGTCCCAATTCAGTACTTTATTACATAAGGTTAACAATAGAAACAATCCTTGTTTTTAAATTTCTATTCAAATTGCAAACATATTTCCACCACCATTTCCTTTCTCCTTCTACTTCATCCTCCATCATGACCTCATATACTACCTTCATTGTATAACTTCCAAAATCTTTGTTCCTTGACCAAATGATTTCATCTTCACAATCCTCAAGTCTAATTTTACTATGTTCATCATCTAAAAAGTCAAAGACCTTGACCAAAGCATGAAATTTCCACAAAACTCCCACGCTCACCTCTTTCTATTATTCAAATTATTAAGAGTCGCATAATTCAACAATTCAACATGGTTCACAGGCCAATGGGTATCTTGAGTGGTTGAGTATTGTGAATTAGAAGCAAGAGGTCATGAGCTCAAGTCCCTAAGTTTGTTTCCCTTGCTAGGTTTCCAAAACCACAACCGATTGGGAACCCATATGATTTCCTATGATGTGCATTTCATTGGGGGAAAAAGGTTCAGCATGGTTCATAGGTTGCTTCGTTAAAAATCATGTCTTAATTTGCAAGTGGTATTTAATAATTTGCTCAAATTTCCAAGTTATTTGAATTGCTTCTGAGATAATTTTGATAAATTTATAGTGATATTTTCAATTAAATTAAGTCAAATATGTGATATGCATTTTTTTTGTAAATAAAAGTATTATATTACTGCGATAACACTTGGTTAAATAACAAACACAGTGTCCAAAATCATCCATCTCTTAACTAGCTTTACAGAATGCTAAAAAAATAGTGCCCCCATTCCCTACAATAAATAGCCATATTGTTTTTGACATGAAACCGACTTTCTTGAGATAACACATAACATCTATTAATACCAATGACATAGAACCGAAAGAGATAGACAGAGTCCAAAAACGAAGGCCTCAAACCCTTCTCTGGCCTTAAGCTCCCAGTCTGGATCAGACAGCTACAGACAGAGAGGATTGCTTGTCCAGCTACGCTTTCCTGGCGGGTTCCATATCTGCATTGTCGCTGAGCATGGTTTCTTTCTTCTTTACCTTTCTGCTTAGCCCACCTAACTCCGCTTGCGTCGACCCTGCATGGAAGAATTGAATGCCCGTACGAGAGGCCATGAGATCAATTTTCCTATGCATAAGGTGACAATCTGCATTATGCTCCTTCCACGCTCTAATTGGTTCTTCATCCCCTTCCAGCTTGGTAACAGTGGTAAGAGAGGAATGCGTGAGAAGGTTCATATTAACCCAGTAGAGCATGAGCATTCGATCATAATTCGCGGCTCTCTTGACCATATTACCGGGGTCAAGCACCTAGGCCTCAACCTCCCTATGCAAATCCTCAACAGGCATAACCTTAACTTCCTCCCACAGGTGCCTTGCAATCGTTTCAATTTCCTTGCGGGTTTCCAAAGGGACAAACTCCTTAAATAATTCAGTGGCCTCTTGGGCATGCACCTGAACCCTTGTAACATGCCCCTTCTCACCCTTCCGCTTCTCAACCCCCTTACCCTTCTCATGATAGGTGGCCCAGGTCTCTCCCAGCCCCAAGTTTCCCCTCTTAGCACGCTTAGGAGCCAAACCAACAGAAAGATCCCTCACTAAACACCTGTGTTTCAGAACAAACACCAAGACCACAGGTCTTATTGTTTAAGAAACTCTGCACAGAGACAAGAGGCATCATCATAACCCAAAATATTCAGTACTCGTCCCTTGTAATCCATATCTTACCATCATCACCCACTATACCATGAATTGATATTAAAATCCTTTTTCCTTAAAGACCGTATCGACCCTTTGATGTGTATCTTTCTTTTCCATCCCTTCGAGCATGAATCCGTACCAAGACAAGATGCTGGAAGGCCAGGCTTGAGTGAACTCATCCTTTTATCCACAGGAACCTGTGTGGCATGGCTCCTGGCCCGTTGGAATCATCATCCTCCCCCCTGTCACCAACTTGATTCACGAAAGTTGAGGCCTCCACCTGTTGGGTAGTGTCATAGTCGCGGGAGGCCATCTGTCTGCATTGGAGGACCCATCCTTCATCCCTGAAATTAGCCAACGTGCCACACCTTTGGGCCCTACCCCCCTCCACGCCAACGTTGGCCAGCAATTTAGCCACTTTGTTAGCATCACGTTGGACATGGCGAAAAGAAATGGCCGAATGCGCAACAACTAGGATGCAGAGGGTGTCAAGTCTTCTAGCAAAACACCAACTAGATGAGGTTCTCTCAATCGCTCTTCCATTAGCAAGACTCCTAGCCATTTGGATCGACATGTTGGAGTCACATTCTATAATCACAGGCATCCAATCCTCCCTGATCCTGAGCTCGAAACCTTGTATCAATCACTCTAGCTCTGCCGAGTTGTTGGAACCATAATATTGTTTTATAGTTTTCCCTGTTGAATCTCGATAGACCCCTCCATAAGTCGTTGGGCCCGGATTTCCTATGGAAGCCCCATCGAAATTTAACTTACAAACCTGCAATGGGGGTGGGGACCAAAATTTCATGCTTGAGGGTCTGCATACCTTGTCCTTTCTACGAAGCATGTCCATCTTAGAATTATCCAAGCCCCATCCCTCTGCGATGTGGGATTCCTCCCTCAGAATGATCTTGTCATGATCGATCCATTGCATACTTCTGATTGTTTCTAGGATATTTCCAGCCAGGGTCTGCCAAACTTCTTCAACTGTGTGGATTTTATCCTAGAAAATACGCCCGTTTATTTCTTTCTAGACACTGCACATAGCTATCCCTGGGAAGGTAGACCATAGGGTTCTGAGAATACGATTCTTGAGAGCTTTAGGATTCCACTCTTGTAGAGATTGTCCTCATTTCCCTATGCTTCTATCACTCCATCAGAACAAAAAATCCCCCCTATCCCAAATGGAAGCAGTGTAAGGGAAACTGTCCAACAGATGCCCCATACTCTCTTCGTTCTTGAAACATAGGACACACTAGGAGGGGCACTGGATTCCTCGGCGTCTAAGGTTTTCTCCCATGAGGATTCGTCCCCTAAACACAAGCCAAACAAAGGTAGCAACCTTCGGCCATGGATTGGTTTCCCATGTCTTCCGCCATATCCCATCCATAGCCTCTTGGTTGTCTATTATGATATCATATGCCTCCTTAATGATGAACATCCCCTTCTGAGTGTAGCCCCACCTCAAAATATCCGGGAAATATTTGACAATAATAAATCTCTTCTTAAGCTCCTCCTGGAATGATTGCAGGTCCTTGCCATTGATGAGGGCATCCCTAATTTGGTAATTCCACTGTCGTTGCTCAACTGGCCCTGGATCCCCCCAATAATGGCTCACTTTTACCCTTCCCTCCTCCATCTCTCTCGCTTTGATGTGCAACCACCTTGGTTCTAACTCCAGCTTGGGAAACTAGTTCCATGAATACTCCCAGAAATTGGCACTCTCCCCATCCCTTATTTCCCAGAAGCAATGCTACTGCACCACCCTTAGCCCATTCAACACTTCCATACTGATGGCGGAGCCTGTTTACTCCTCATTGAGTTGAATCAACTGGTTTTTGGGTCTACCTCAGGCATATTTGGCATGCCATATCCTAGCCCATGGCTCAACCGAGTAATTTCACCTTTTAGCACCCTGGATTTCACTCATGACCTCAGGGTCGTCCCGAAGCCCCATACCACCTTTCTCCTTAGGACAACAGACCCTTTCCTAACTCACCAATGAAAATTTAGCCTTAGCCTCCCTACCACCCCATAAGAAGTTCCTCTGCATACTCCTGATTTCCCATAGAACATATTTTGGTGCAGATAACACCGAGAAAAGGTAAATTAGCATGGCCTACAATACTTCTTTGAAAAGGACCAGCCTACTGGGTAAGTTTAAAGGTCTAAGAACCCAACTTGAAATACTGTGTTTTAATTTGTCCAGAATATCTTGCCATGATACCTTTTTTAGCTTTCCCATCCCTAAGGGAATCCCCAGGTATTTGGATGGCAGCGTTCCTCTGGAGAAACCAAGAATCCTAACGATGTTCCTCTAGACTATGGGAGCTGTATTAAAAAAAACTGAGATTTGTTCGCATTAACTGCCAAGCCCGAGGCTTTAGCAAAGAGATTGAGACTCCTTTTGAAGGCTCGGGATTCTTGGACTGAAGCGTTCCCCATAAGCATCGTGTCATCCACGAACTGCTGGTGCATTTGGGAATCCATTCCCTAATGGAGTCTTAGACCATGTAACTCACCACTGCCCGCTTGAGCTTGTATAATCCTGCTCATTTCTTTCGCCATTAAAATGAAGAGGAATGGGGACAGTGGGTCTCCCTACCTAATACTGCGTGAAGGATGCATCATTTTAGTCAGGGATCCATTCAGGAGGATAAAAGAAGGGGGTATTTACCAGACTCATGACCCACTCCACCCACTCAGGTCCAAAACCGAAGGCTTCCAGCATCTTTTCCATGTATTTCCAGCTTAGTTTGTCATAGGATTTTGTAATATCCAGTTTTATAAAGATGCTCGGTCTCCTGGTGCTTTTTAGGGAATGGATCACTTCATGAACCAAGATGACTCCATCCAATATTTGCCTCCCTTCCACAAATCTCGATTGTTTTGGGATGACCATATTGGGAAGGAGAGGTTTAAAACTATTCACAATCACCTTCGAAATAATTTTGTAGATCACATTGCACAAGGCTATAGGTCTAAACTTATCTGGGTTGTCTTCTCCGTCTTCTTTCAGAATTAAGGTAAGGAAGGTTGCATTAAAGGATCTGAGCACCCCATGCTTACTCCTCGATTCTTCAACGATCTCTAAAACTTCTTCCTTGATCAAGTCCCAAAAGTAGTGAAAGAAGTTCATGGTGAAGCCATCTAGGCCCAGGGCCTTCCCCAAAGCCATCTGATTTACAACTTCCTCCACTTCCTACAAGGATATTGGCTTAATCAGCATCTCATTGTTCTCCTTAATGACAATTTTAGGAATAAGCCTAGTGATTCTTGCTATGTCTTGAGCCCTATCTCCCCCATCCTCATTGATAATGCCCGCAAAATGTTGGGACAATTCCTCCTCTATCTCCCTTCTAGTTTCCACCCGAATTCCATCCACTCTTTGAGTTTATGGATTTTTGAGCTTTATCTATTGTGGATGATCGAATTGTGGAAGAATTTGGTGTTCCTTTATCCCTACTGTAACCATTGGTTCCTAGATTTTTGTTTCCAGAAGATTCCCTCCTGCCTTTCCCTAGCCTCCAGTTGACAGAGTAGGTCCTTCTCCCTGGCCTTCATGTCCTCATCCCACCCATCTTCCATTCCTTTTTGGTTGATAAGCTCAATATCACTTATCATCCGTTTCTTATCCTCGAAAATATTCCCAAAGTCTTCCTTATTCCACATGCGAATTTTGGCCTTAAGAGCCTTAAGCTTTTGCTGAAAGCAGTACATCACGGTACCCATAGGGGGGACCAAATCCTGCCACCACTGAGCCACCATATCCTTAAAGTCTTTGTGATCCAACCAAAATTTCTCAAACCTGAAAGGTTTTCTCAGGACCGCATCTAACCAATCCCAGTTGAGACAAATGGGCTAGTGATCTAACCCTGCAGCTGAAAGGAAATTGGCCATTATCTCCCCTGTTCCATGCATCACATTCTGAGAGACCAAAAATGCGTTGATCCTAGATGCAACAAGATGCTCCCCTCCACACATGTTCCAAGTGAACCAACCATTTTTAGTCTCGAGGTCTACAAGGGTGCTATGGGCCAGGAGATCATGGAAAGCCTCCTGATATTTATCTCGAGCTCGCCTTACCCCTTTCTTCTCCCCGAGGTTGGTGATGAGATTAAAATCCCCTCCTATAACCAAGTTTCCATCCACTATTTGACCTTGAATCCAGCTCAGGAAGTCCAGAAAGGCATGTTTCTTGGGAAAGGCGCTAGGGTCATAAACATTCACTAAAGTAACCTTAACTCCTGTCTCAAGAAAATGGAAGTTCGCCATCAAAGATAACTGAATGACCCTCCATTCCTTGAGGTCAACCAAACTTGGATGCCACAGGACCACAACCCCACCAACCATGCCAGCTGCATCTATCGCCATCACTTTGCCAGCCTTCCAAATCTTCTCCCTAAGCTTCTCCACCCCCTCTGAACTGCACTTTCTTTCTTGAAGAAAAAGGACATCCCTCCTATCTTGCTTAATCTTCCTTGCTAGTGTTTTCACTTTCCTGGGGTGATTACACCCCCTAATATTCTAGGATATTATCTTCATTGGCTAACCTTATTCACCTCAGAGAAGGCCGCCCTAATTGTTGGGTACTGGCCTGAATCGATGAGTTTTACACCTACCTCTACGATTGGTTGCTTGTTCTTTTTCCTTCCCCGCTTCAACTCCTCCTTCGGGGATTTCCTTTTACTACCTTTATGATAATCTTCCGCAATCCCTAGATGTTGTTGTTGAGCTTGTCTTTCAATATTTCCAGATCCCAATATTCATAAGGAAAGGAAAACAGATAGATCCATATAGGGGCAACCATCATGTCTTCAGTTTCTGGATCGAACCGTTCTTTCCAGGGCTGGAGGTATAACCCTGTAGAAAAGAAGAAGCAAAGTCCTCCCTCTAGAACCCTATCCCTATCCTCTTGGTTGAAGAATATGATTGTGAAGAAGCCCTTAGACCCTAGATGCAGATCATAGTGGTCTTTAGGGTTCCACACACTCTTGATCCAACGGACTAGATCTCTCTCCTTCGTTGACACCCCGACAAATTTTTCGATGAGAGTATTCTCCTTCCACAGCTCGATATTTCCCCTCACCTTATCGGATTTTATTTGGATCGATGGGATAGGGAGGGCTTTTGGAAGACACCCTCCTGGGCCTAAATGCCTTCCCCTCTCGGTCCCATCCTTGCTCCCTTCCCCACTGCAGTTTTCTCCCTCCTCAAGTACCCAGCTTCGAGGAGCCACCCCCACCATGGTCAAACTCTAGGGGTTTTGAAGCCCCCCCACAGAGCTCCCTGCACCAAAGCCATCATGTCCTAACCCTCGCGATCACACCATATCCAAATATGTGACATGCATTAAAAATAAAGTAAAATAAATTTATCATATAATTTTTTTTAGGTAAAAAATCATAAATTTCAAAAAATACATAGTATATGGATTAAATAATTTTATTAATAAAGTATTTTAAATTATTATTATTATACCTTCCCAAGGAAGTGTATATTGTATTCGACGAGCTATTAGTTGTGCACACATCCTATTACTTTGTCTTTCTTTTTATTATTTTACCCAAATTTTTATGATGTTTTATGATCCATAATTTAATATAGTGCCACTATCCTAAATTTGTAAATACGTTATTTTGGACGCTATTGGTTGAAATTTTAGAAGTCTTATTGTCAAGGGGATGAAAAAATACATAATACCCACACTGAACTTTAAATGTGCATTGATTGACGGTCTCATTGAATGCACCACACCACCTGCCTCATTGAATGCACCACTGATTGACTATCTCATTGAATGCACCACACCACCTGCCTCATTGAATGCACTGCCTCCAGCATGGCATTCAAGGCAAGAAATATTTAGCATGCTACAAAGCATTTAATGCGGTTGCAACAGGCTTGAAGAACACGATTAGCTCAAGATATGATGGTCATCAAGCCTGCTGTAGCCGCATTAAATGCTCTACAACATGCTAAATATTGTTTGTCGGCATTCAATACTTGTCGATCTTGATTAGCCGGACTGCCTTAGTAAGCTTCTGCACTTCCTTCGTTGAAACTTCATGGTGAACCACCGCATATTAATACTAGGCATTCAATATTAATACTTAAACTTTCCTTTAATTCTACGGTAGTTGGGCCGCTAACTGGAAAGATTCCCCATACCAAATGATAAATGATCTAATTAGGGAGAATCCCTACTGTCGATACCTGGGATTTTTCCAAGCATCAATAAGATCATAGTGGTCTTTAGGGTTCCACACACTCTTGATCCAGCAAACTAGATCCCTCTCCTTCGACCACACCCCCTCAAATTTTCGGATAAGAGCATGTTCCTTCCACAACTCGATCTTTCCCCTCACCTTGTTGGATTTTATCTCGATAGATGGGATAGGGAGGGATTTTGGAAGACACCCTCCTGGGCTTGAACGCCTTCCCCTCTCGGTTCCATCCTTGCTCCCTTCCCCACCATTGTTTTTTCCCTCCTCAAGTACCTGGCTCTGAGGAGCCACCTCTGCCATGGTCAGATTCTGGGGATTTTGAAGCTCCCCCCCCCCCCACCAAAGCCTGCATGTCCTAACCCTCACGATCACGCCATATCTAAACATGTGATATGCATTAAAAATAAAGTAAAATAAATTTATATTTTTTTGGGTAAAAAATCATAAATTTCAAAAAATACATATTGTATGAATTAAATAATTTTATTAATAAAGTATTTTAAATTATTATTATTATACCTGCCAAGGAAGTGTATATTGTATTGGACAAGCTATTAGTTGTGCACACCTTCTATTACTTTGTCTCTTTTTATATTATTTTCCCTAAATTTTTATGATCTTTTATGATCCATAATTTAATATAGTACCACTATCCTAAATTTGTAAATAAGTTATTTTGGACGTTATTGGTTGAAATTTTAGAAGTCTTATTGTCAAGCGGATGAAAAAATACTTAATAACCACACCCAACTTTAAATGCGCATTGATTGACTGTGTCATTGAATTCACCCTTATTGTCAAGCAGATGAAAAAATACTTAATACCCACACCCAACTTTAAATGCACATTGATTGACTGTCTCATTGAATTCACCACATCCAGGGTAGGAATTTCAAATGATGGACACTTGTCAAAATTGTCCGTAACCACTAAAATTTAAAAAAAAATTTATATTTTAAACCAGATTTTGACTATTTTTCTAAAATCTTAACTGTATTTGACCGATAAATTAATCCATAATCAGCATTTACCCAGCAAATTCCATCCCTGACCACACCACCCACCTCATTGAATGCGCCACCTTCCACCTTGATTGATTGTCTCATTGAATGCACCACACCATCTGCATCATTGAATGCATCCCCTTCAGCCTTGATTGATTGTCTCATTGAATGCATGCATCACACCATCTGTCTCATTGTATGCACAGCCTTCAGCGTGGCATACTGTTGCAGTAGACCATTGAATTTCAAGCTGATTGAGATTCAACAGTCAGCAAACCTACAACCGTATTAAATACAACATGTTAAATATTGTTTTCCGGCATTCAATATTTATCAATCTTGATTAGCCGCACTGCCTTAGTAAGCTTCTGCACTTCCTTCGTTGAAACTTCATTGTGAACCACCGCATATTAATACTGGGCATTCAATTATTTAAATTGTAGTAACTTTTCCTTGTCCCTTGTGGAGTTGTTTGCACTGCCTTCTGTAATGCCCCGGTTTTGACCCCGTTACATTAAATGTACATGATGTATATATTGTAATGATCATGGTGTGGAGCTAAAGGCCAAAGCCCCACCATTGATCGG
>LPNX010437522.1:251510-269481 GCA_001517045.1 Pseudotsuga menziesii
TGTGGAGTTGAATTGGAGAGCTCGGCGAGCTAAGTTGGGGTTGAGCGCATGCTTAGCTAATTGTTGTATTTCAGCAACGAAATCTATCTGCCCTAGTTCATCATCAGGTTGGATCATCTAGGTTCAACACTAGTTCATCATCAGGTTACATTCAGCAGTTATTCCGAGAAGTTGATTATTCATCCATCCAGAGGGTTTCACCGTCACACCGTGTCACCATGATTAGAGACAAAGCAATTCATTTTCCTACCTACGGGGTTCAAAAATTCCGCATGTTGCTTCCATCATCATCAGAGGGGTATTATAAGCCTAGTGCACGTCATCCAGGCTTCTAGCAACAACTTATTTATTATTCTGGAGCTTATACAGTTTGAGAGGAGGGTGCATTCACCCATGGAGGACGATTTGGTGTATCTCCTTATTCCTCCGACAGAATCCTTGGATGATGGGACCAGTCTCTTCACCATCAGCTGATCTATATACTGGTATGTACATGCATTGATTTCTCCTATTTTATAGCATCTCAGTATTTTTCTAGGGCACATATTTGCATGCAACTGCATGCATGCAAAGTTTAGGGTTTGCTTTACTATTTGACTAATAAGTAAGTCTATTAGCCATCTACAGTATACACATAAACAGGAAAATATCAATTTGGGATATTACAACATAATTTTGTGTGATTTCCCTAAAAGGGTTGTTGCTTACAAGAAGTAGAGGCATGTTCTAATTTTGAATCCCCCAACACATCTAGTTGTTTATGAGGATGTGGCTGTGATATCAAGTTTTTTGAACTACCAAGGAGATTTATGGTGTCAGTTTTTCTGCTAGTATTTGTCTAGTTGATCCGTGTTCGAGTCAGGTTTTCTTGGCACATGAGTGGGTGCCCTTGGCTAAGGAAGAAACTATGTAAATGCTTATCCCTGGTGTTAATTCTTTGGTGGTTGATGGGTTGGGAAACCTCTCGTAGACCATCTCTTGCATCCTTTATTTCTAGAGGTTTCCTAAACCATGGTGTCTCTTGGATATAGTCCAATGGTTCGATATGAAGACAAGGTTATTTTTGTGAGACGAGCTTCATCTGTTCCTTCTACGATGATAGCATGGGGTTCTCCGGTGGTTGCTTTGGGGCTTGGAAGTGAGGCCATAGATGTGGGGTGTTTGGTGAACATTGATGGTGAGTTGTTGATGGATTAGGTGTAAATAAGATCCACCTCATAGTTAGTTGAAGATTTTTTTCATTTTGTTTAGTATTTTTTGAGTGTATAGGAGTTATTTCCATCCCTTACATCCTTTAGGGATCTATCGATCACACATCCATATCATAATTTCTTTGGTTTTCTTGCTGGTGTATCCCCTTCTATGGGAGGTGGTGTGGTTTTTGTGGGTGGCATCAACTTCTTATCTTCACTTTTTAATCTTGTTGCGTTCCCTCATTTGGATGTAGTTTCGACTGGTGCTCTTACCAATTCAAGACATCCTCGTGGTGGTAAGCGTAAGTATTCAAATCCTTTGGCTGATTCGCCTTTGAGATAACTAATTCAGGGGGAGTGGTTGTTGGCCTTCTAGCATCTCTTTGACCTAGGTTCAATCCCTTCTCTCCTACGCACAACAACGCCAAAAATATCGGCTCGAGCAAAGCCCATTCAGCAACACCTGTGAAGCAGATGCAGTCTCATGCGAGATATCTTTCTATGGGTAACTCCCATAACTAGATTTCTGCAATTGGGTGGGGGATTTCACATCCCTTGGCCTTTTACCGAGGTGCTCAATAGATTCCTGTGGATGGATTATTTATGCTTACTGTGCATAGATAGGCTGCGAGACACTTCCTTCTTTGTAAATAATATAACAAGAACCACAGTGAAACCTAGATACATTCAACTCATAACAATGCGACTAATATACACGAACTCATTCATAAGCATTTACAACAACATATACACATGTGACTTAAACACATTCAACATTCACACATATAACACAAAATATAACGTGGAAACCCATCGAGGAAAAATCACAAAGGCGCTCTTCATCTGACATGAGAAATATATGACACCTTTGGTTTGTGCACTAAGCTGCAGACTATGTTCTAGATCTTCCTTGATTATCTTTACAGACTTCTCTCTCCTCTCATGCTCTCTGATCTTCTATCTCTAGTCTTTCTTACTTGACTCTACTACTGATCCACATTCAACCTGGATCGACTCGGTCTCTTCTACATTTTTGCGCACTCAGCTGTATATTCTCGACTCAATGCACTTAGCAAAAACTAACAAACAATACAATTAGAGCATCACAACACTAAAGAGGCTCAAGATCCTAACCCCTATGCACTCAGCTACAGGTTCTTCAACTCTTCTCTACAACTCAATGACTCAACAAACTAACAACACTACAAATTAGACTGTCACTAAATGACTAGATGCTACTGAGACTAACATCAAAAGATCCTCTGGAGGCTAACCTGCATACATCTTGGGTTCCTCCTTTTATAGTTTCCTACATGTCGCTTTCAGTCAACTTGATAAAATTAGCCAACATGATGTCTTTCCTATTCTATTGACACATGACAATAGGCACTAACGACTTGACTTACAAAGATCCTTTCATATGTGTGGATCCCACCGACTCTAGCTCACTTCGTACCCACAATATTTTTGAGCTGTCACTTTCTAGTCGTTGCACCACTACACGTCTTCTGACATGGTTAGCTTCGTCGCATCCTTCTTTGTGCATAAAATATCATCTTGTAACATCATTGCATTATAAATGCCTCCCAAACTACCCATATATAATGAGCGACATCTTATAACAGTGGAGGTACCGGATCAATCTCTATGATGGCATCTTTGTTAATTTCCCAAATAGTAACAAATCCTTCCTTGCATATTATGCACATAATGTTTAAAAAATAAAAGTTTATGGTTGTACTCGTCGCATTGCATGTATTGAGACTTGTATTAAGCTCGGAATTAATGTTATATCACATATTGACTTGAAGTTGTATAAATAATTTTTATTTCGAAGATGGTAAAATCTATGAAAATTTAGTTGTCAAATTACCAGTGAGGACAACTATTATTGGCTATTATTTGGAAATGTGGGTTGACTCATCACCATTATCCAAGAAAAAAACACACCACTTGAAATAACTTGGTGGTGGTCCGTAAGGGGGTAGAATTCCACTCTTGCTAGATGCCTCCGAGTCTTGGGTTGCTAACCTATTTCCTTATATTAGAGGAATACGAGCTCTTAGCCAATGATAAGTAAGTTTAAATCTTACTCTAAAATAGAAAATATGGTTTTAGTCTTAATAGTCTCCCCAAGATACTTGATATTATTTGTTCTCCATCATCATCAAGTCTAAATAAAGATGACATAGTGTCAAATATTTATCAAAATTTAACTCCATATATAAAATCAAAATACTATAAATAATTACAACTTTATGCCGATACCGAAATAAATACAATAATGCAGCAAAATGCTTCCACTCTCTCATTTACTCGTTAAAAATTGTATATTTTACTTAAAAATTGTATTTTTTTTATAGAAGAAATCATACCCATGATTACATAAGAAAAATGGCCTTTATTGTGTTTGAAATAAACTAATTTCCTGCCTAAAGTGATATTCCTTTATGTGTTGAAAAAATGCACCTTACTCGTTGATGGAAACATGCACCAAGTGGGTTGAAGTGGTATCCCACATTAGATGACAGAAAACATCATTTTAGTTGATTAGATTTAACCCAACGATCAGATTGGTAAAGGAAGAAAGGAACGCCACATTGAAGATTAAGTTTTTGGAGCATAAAATCCCTTGTTGTAATTAAACACCAATGTACAAGTAAATATCACACAAAGATCACTCAAATTCGGTAAGCTAAGAGGGATCATCAATTATTGCAAATGAACACTAATAGTTATGATATGTGGAACTATTATTTTATTAAAGTCAATCCAAAACCAAAAACAAAAAACAAAAAATCCCCCCGATATACAACCATATAACATATGCAATTTCATAAGGAGATAGCTCAAACCCCTTGAACATATTGGATCAAATTTCATTATTTTTGCCAAAATATTAAATCAATTCCACTTTATATCTCTTACAATAAACTTTATGCTAAAATTAAACAAATTGTTTCTCATCAAGCATGAAGGAGGTTACAAAAAATCAAATTCCTCCTTCCTCCTAGAAATATTGTAAACTAAAATTCAAATTTAAAAAGAGGCCTCTGCATCAAGGTTACTTTGCAAAATAGTGATAATAATAAAGTATTATTACATGTATATTTAAAGAGAAGTTTTGATGCAATAAAGCATTAAATGATATCAAAAAATTAAGATATTTTAAGGAGGTAATCAACATTGATAGAGAAGATCAAAAGTACATCTTTGTTTTAACTAGTACACAAAAGAAAATCAACATTTCTCAAATAAGAATAAAATCTCGCAAGCTCCATAGTGAAACAAGGTGTTGGACAATTGTTAAAACATGATGGACAAAAGAAATTGTCATCTTCGTGACATTAAAATGATTGAAGATGAAAATCACTTTCTCTTAGAATGTCCTATTTACAACCGCATTAGATTACAATCACAAAACATTTGTTACAGTACTAACCTTCCTTTAGAACTTTTTAACTCATCATAACTATGGTGATCTAGGAATGCTTCTCTTAAAGTTTTTTAACTCATCATAACTATGGTGATCGAGCAAAGGAAACTTTTAAATAAATACATGTTTCATTAAAAAAAAAATATTAATTAGTGAATCGTGTAGAACCTGATTGCTTTTCTATTCAATTCTCTAGTCGTATACATGCTTATAAACTTTTTAACTAAAAATTAACACCAAATTATTATTAAAAAAAGCATGTGTTGATTTCAAAATGGTTCATAAGTATCTTTTTCTCCTTTTGGGAACCTTTAAACACATATCTATTTTATTGGAAAAAAATTATCATTAAAATGTATTTTCATTTAATTATATTTTAATTATATAAAAAAAATTGATATACTATGTTTTTTCATTGTTGAACCACAAAATATTATATATAATTAAACATATATATAATAACAATGTTTGTATGATTATTGCTTAATAAAATTGACATGGAAATAATTACAAATATTATATTAATGATTTGATATTTGAAAATGAAGTATATATGTTATGGAGATTAACTTGTAAAATATTCTTTAAAATCAAGTAAAATGAAATATATGGAAATTAACTTGTAAAATACTCAAATGTATGAAAATGAAGTATATGTGTTATGGAGATTAACTTGTAAAATACTCAAATGTAAGGGAATATTGATAGAGTAGTTTAAACGCTAAAAAGATTTGGTTTATTTTATTTTTATTTTTTTTCTTGGTTATTTTTGTTTGAAATTTTATTGAAATATCATATATAAGTTATTGTGTTTGTATATTTCAGGTGCAATACAATACAGGTATTTGAGGACACTAAATCCATTTTTTAATAAAAAATGAATTTTGACCATAAAAATTTATTAGAGAAATTATTTTATTTATTTAATATTTAGACACATCAAAATTATTTTCAATTAATAGTAATCATCATATAATGAATTTAATTTATGTTTTATATATATATATATATATATATAGATAGATAGATAGATAGATAGATAGATAGATAGATAGATAGATATTTAAATTTACATAATCAATCCAAAATTATTTAATTTCTATATTAACTGCATGTAGTTATTATATTGATTTCAATATTTAAATACAAATGTATAGGTCTAACTCTAGTGGTTGAGATGAATAATTGTTATCCTCTCTATTTAAGTCCAATTAATGTTTGTGACATGTTTACCCTTTGTGAGTCAATTATTGATTCACAAATATTTCACATATGCTTACAGGTTGTAGGGTGGAGTATTGGGTTATACGTAAAAAAATATTGGAGTATTGAGTATTTCCATATTTTTATTATATAGTTTTTAAAAAAAAATATCAATATTTTTAATACTCCTCTTATTGTCAAATTACTTTTTTACTTCTATAGTTCTGACAACTCTCACATCCCAACTTTGACATCCCAGTTCTGACAACCAGTCTGCTTTACAGCGAAAAATACATAGCATGCTGCAGAGTATTAAATGCCGCCGTAGCAGCATTGTAGGTCGTTAAATCTTAACCGTTTGAGATCCAATGGTCTATATTGCTGCTGCGACATCATTTAATACTCTGTGGCATACCTAATATTTTTTGCCCTGCTTTACATCATTGAAGTCTGGTTCACCTTAGAGCTGCCCTATGGAGCCATCTGACAATTCTGTTTTGACATCCCAGTTCTGACAACCACTCTACTTTACATCTTTGAAGTCTGGTTCACCTTCCAGCTGCCCTATGGGGCCATCTGTTATTGCATGCATTTCTCTGGCATGCATTGAGGGCCTTCTTATTGTCAAATTACCTTTTTACTTCTATATACCCAGTTCTGACAACCACTCTGCCTTACATCTTTCAAGTCTGGTGCACCTTCGAGCTGCCCTATGGAGCCATCTGATATTGCATGCATTTCTATGGCATGCATCAGGAGCCCGTATATTTGTATGTATCTGTTTGGAATGCATGGGAGCCCGAATAATTGCATGCATCGGGAGCCTAGATATTGGTATGCAGGTTGTCTAAGCAGGGGACTTTGTGACTTCTTTTTTCGGCTGGTTTTTGCTAGTTTTTCACGGAATTTTAAAACTTTAAAAAACACTACTAAATCTTATAGTGTGTAGGTGTTGGGGGTTTTTGTGTCACTTGATTTCATTTCTGAGCTTAAAATTGTCCAACAAATACCATAAATTACAGATTTTATGGATTAAATTCACGGGATTCTAACAGAAAATCTATCTGAAAAGTCAAAAAGTCCCTCGTTAGACAGCTCCATTTGTATGCATGTCTCGCACTTGCATGTCCTCTCGTTGTAACACAAACAATCGATTGGGTATAATGTCTTCTAACTGTAACACACAACAGATTGGATATAAAATGTAGTTATGCTTCATCTAAACTTGGTTGGATTCCTATTCATTTGAACCCTTCGTTGCTCTAGCCCATGAGCTCTGAGCTAGTCTGTGTGAGAGAAATCCTGTGCATTTTAAGTCCCAGCAACATTTCTATAGTTTTTCTATATCTATTATATAAACAATAGACTAGAATCGAGGCTTTTCACGCTTTAGTTATGAATTGGTTACACCAATGATTATAAAGACTCGAAATGCAGGTGGAGTTTATAATGAAAATGCCAATTTCAACCCATTTGAACAAGTAAAAATGCTTCTGATACGATATTTGAGTTGGATGATTCCACACTTGGTGGTAGAAACGTGGATATAGACCATTATAGGGACTTACAACTTACAAAATCTTGGAAAACCGTCATTTAATATACAAGAATTCATTAGCATAGCTTCCATTCTGATGTTATTTTGGTGAGCAAAAAGTGGCACTGAATTTCCCAACTCGCATGCAGAAAACTTGAAACAATTTTCCAGATTAGAAAAAAGAATAGAAACAATATCAAGCTGGATTGTTGGTGATGAGATTAAAATCCCCTCCTATAACCCAGTTTCCATCCACTGTTTGACCTTGAATCCAGCTCAAGAAGTTCAGAAAGGCCTGTTTCTAGGGAAAGGTGCTAGGGCCATAAACATTCACCAAAGTAATCTTAACTCTTGTCTCAAGAAAATGGAAGTTTGCCATCAAAGAGAACTGAATGGCCCTCCATTCCTTGAGGTCAACCAAACTTGGATGCCATAGGACCGCAACCCCACCAACCATGCCTGCTGCAACTATCGCCATCACTCTACTACCCTTCCAAATCTTCTCCCTAAGCTTCTCCACGCCCTATGAACTGCACTTTCTTTCTTGAAGAAAAAGGACATCCGGCCTCTCTTGCTTAATCTTCCTTGCTAGTGTTTTCAATTTCTTGGGGTGATTACACCCCTAATATTTCAGGATATTATCTTCATTGACTGGCCTTATTCACCTCAGAGAAGGTTGCCCTAATTGTTGGGTACTAGCCTGAATCGATGAGTTTTACACCTACCTCTGCGATTAGTTGCTTGTTCGTTTTCCTTCCCTGCTTCAGCTCCTCCTTCGGGGATTTATTTTTACTACCTTTATGAGAATCTGTCGCAATCCCTAGATGTTGTTGTTGAGCTTGTCTTGCAAGATTTCCAGATCCCAATATTCATAAGGAAAGGAAAACAGACGGATCCATATAGGGGCAACTGTCATGTCTTCAGTTTTTGGATTGAACCGTTATTTCCAGGGCTGGAGGTATAACCTTGCTGAAAAGAAGAAGTAAAGTCCTCCCTCTAGAACCTTATCCCTATCCTCGTGGTTGAAGAATATGATTGTGAAGAAGCCCTTAGACCCTAGATGCAGATCATAGTGGTCTTTAGGGTTCCACACACTCTTGATCCAATGGACTAGATCCCTCTCCTTCGTCGACACCCCCACAAATTTTTCGATGAGAGTATTCTCCTTCCACAGCTCGATCTTTACCCTCACCTTGTCGAATTTTATATGGATCGATGGGATAGAGAGGGCTTTTGGAAGACACCCTCTTGGGCCTAAACGCCTTCCCCTCTCGGGCCCATCCTTGCTCCCTTCCCCACCGCAGTTTTCTCCCTCCTCAAGTACCTGGCTCCAAGGAGCCACCCCCACCATGGTCAGACTCTAGGAGTTTTGAAGCCCCCCCACAGAGCTCCCTGCATCAAAGCCTGCGTGTCCTAACCCTCGCGATCATGCCATATCCAAATATGTGACATGCATTAAAAATAAAGGAAAATAAATTATTATATAATTTTTTTTGGTAAAAAATCATAAATTTCAAAAAATACATATTATATGGATTAAATAAATTTATTAATAAAGTATTTTAAATTATTATTATTATACCTTCCCAAGGAAGTGTATATTGTATTAGACGAGCTATTAGTTGTGCACACATCCTATTACTTTGTCTTTCTTTTTATTATTTTACCCAAATTTTTATGATGTTTTATGATCCATAATTTAATATAGTGACACTATCCTAAATGTGTAAATAAGTTATTTTGGACGCTATTGGTTGAAATTTTAGAAGTCTTATTGTCAAGGGGATGAAAAAATACTTAATACCCACACCCAATTTTAAATGTGCATTGATTGACTGTCTCATTGAATGCACCACACCATTTGCCTCATTGAACGCACCACCGATTGACTGTCTCATTGAATGCACCACACCACCCGCCTCATTGAATGCACTGCCTTCAGCACGGCATTCAAGGCAAGAAATATTTAGCATGCTACAAAGTATTTAATGCGGTTGCAGTAGGCTTGAAGACCACGAGTAGCTCAAGATCCGATAGTCATCAAGCCTGCTGCAGCCGCATTAAATGCTCTACAAAATGCTAAATATTGTTTGCTGGCATTCAATACTTATCGATCTTGATTAGCTGCATTGCCTTAGTAAGCTTCTGCACTTCCTTCGTTGAAACTTCCTAGTGAACCACCACATATTAATACTAGGCATTCAATATTAATACTTAAACTTTCCTTTAATTCTACGGTAGCTGGGCCTTTAACTGGACGGATTCCCTATACCAAATGATAAACGATCTAATTGGGAATGGTTATTGGGGAGAATCCCTACTGTTGATACCTGTGATTTTTCCAAGCATCAACAAGATCATAGTGGTCTTTAGGGTTCCACACACTCTTGATCCAGCGGACTAGATCTCTCTCCTTCGGCCACACCCCCTCAAATTTTTGAATAAGAGCATTCTCCTTCCACAACTCGATCTTTCCCCTCACCTTGTCGGATTTTCTCTGGATAGATGGGATAGGGAGGGCTTTTAGAAGACACCCTCCTGGGCCTGAACGCCTTCCCCTCCCGGGCCCATCCTTGCTCCCTTCCACACCATTGTTTTTTCCCTCCTCAAGTACCTGGCTCTGAGGAGCCACCCCTGCCATGGTCAGATTTTGGGGGTTTTGAAGCCCCCCACAGAGCTCCCCCACCAAAGCCTGTGCATCCTAACCCTCACGATCAGGCCATATCTAAACATGTGATATGCATTAAAAATAAAGTAAAATAAATTTATATTTTTTTGGGTTAAAAATCATAAATTTCAAAAAATACATATTGTACGGATTAAATAATTTTACTAATAAAGTATTTTAAATTATTATTATTATACTTGCCGAGGAAGTGTATATTGTATTGGAAAAGCTATTAGTTGTGCACACCTCCTATTACTTTGTCTTTTTTTATATTATTTTCCCTAAATTTTTATGATGTTTTATGATCCATAATTTAATATAGTGCCACTACCCTAAATTTGTAAATAAGTTATTTTGGAAGTTATTGGTTGAAATTTTAGAAGTCTTATTGTCAAGCGGATGAAAAAATACTTAATAACCACACCCAACTTTAAATGCGCATTGATTGACTGTTTCATTGAATTCACCCTTATGGTCAAGCGGATGAAAAAATACTTAATACCCACACCCAACTTTAAATGCGCATTGATTGACTGTCTCATTGAATTCACCACATCCAGGGCAGGAATTTCAAATGATGGACACTTGTCAAAATTGTCCGTAACCACTAAAATTTAAAAAGTTTTTTATATTTTAAACCAGATTTTGACTGTTTTTCTAAAATCTTAACTGTATTTGACTGGTAAATTAATCCGTAACGGGCATTTATCCATCAAATTCCATCCCTGACCACACCATCTGCCTCATTGAATGCACCGCCTTCCGCCTTGATTGATTGTCTCATTGAATGCACCACACCATCTCCATCATTGAATGCATCCCCTTCAGCCTTGATTGATTGTCTCATTGAATGCATGCATCACACCATTTGCCTCATTGTATGCACAGCCTTCAGCATGGCATACGGTTGCAGTAGACCATTGAATTTCAAGCTGCTTGAGATTCAACGGTCAGCAAACCTACAACCATATTAAATACAACATGTTAAATATTGTTTTCCAGCCTTCAATATTTATCAATCTTGATTAGCCGCACTGCCTTAGTAAGCTTCTGCACTTCCTTCGTTGAAACTTCATTGTGAACCACCGCAAATTAATACTGGGCATTCAATTATTTAAAATGTAGTAACTTTTCCTTGTCCCTTGTGGAGTTGTTTGCACTGCCTTCCATGCATTCACCTCCATCGCCCATCGTCCTGCCAGTGGCAGGACTGATTACACCATCTTTGAACTAAGTTTTTCAACATGTATTAAATGCCAAAGATACCAGCAATTCATTAAATTAACTTCGTCTTCCATTGGATGCCTATCAACAGCAACCCACTAACACCACCTCGTCAATGGTGTACCGCCACCACATCTCCTTCATATTTTGCATTGCCTTCTTACTTAGTTATGGTACACCACCAGCGCCTTCTCATAGTTTGCACAACCTTTGCCTTCTCATAGCAGGTATGTGTGCATACATATTTTGACAAACTCAAAGTAATTGTATTTCCATCTTGGATCCATGCTTGAAATAACTTTAACCAGTAGCATTACTAACACAAAGCAATTGACTTCAATGGTATCTACCTGTGATCTACCTATTGTTCCTGGCAGATGTTATAATGAGCATTTTCAATTCAATTCTTTGTTGTTAATCACACACATAATTATATAAGACGATGGAGATAATATACCTGTTGCTGGTGGCTGGTTTTTATAATAAGGGCATGTTTATTATAGGCTTCTGATCTATTTCCACAGAACGCTCCAATAAATACTGTGCTTCTCTGCATGTCCAATTGATGGAGAAGACCTCTATTTGTGCTTCTCTACTTGTTCAGAAAGTCTTCTTCAAGGCATAAACATGAATATAAAATTTTGAATTTTATTATACCTAGAGAATAGACCCGGTGAATGACAACGCTCTCCAACTCCGTTCCGATGAAGCCCAATTACAAAGAAAGAAAGTTTCTCGAAAAGATCTCAGTCATTTCACGGTGTTCAAAGAAATAAAGGGTTTCCGGAAAAGATCCGAGTCATTTCACGGTGTCTAGAGACCGTCCCTTCCTTAAAGTCGACTTATGCTCCCCTTAAAAACAAAGAGACCCTTCTTTATTTACAAATGAGACAGGTTCCAACTGCAATAATCTTCACAAATCTGATTTTTACACTCGAGTTGGCACAAAATCTTCCTTGTTATTCCGTGCAAAGGAGGGAATTATGTTTTCGTTCATGTTTTGGTTTCTAGATTTTTATTATATAGTTTTAAAAAAAAAATATCAATATTTTTAATACTCCTCTTATTGTCAAATTTTTTGACAATTCTAACATCCCAACTTTGACATCCCAGACAACCACTCTGCTTTACGGTGAGCATGCTGCAGAGTATTAAATGCTGCAGCAGCTTTGTAGGTCGGTAGATCTTAACCGTTTGAGATCCAATGGTCTATAAATGCTGCTGCGGCAGCATTTAATACTCTGCCGCATGCCAAATATTTTTTGCCCTGCTTTACATCTTTGAAGTTTGGTTCACCTTCGAGCTGCCCTATGGAACCATCTGACAATTCTGTTTTGACATCCCAGTTCTGACAACCACTCTGCTTTACATCTTTGAAGTCTGGTTCACCTTGGAGCTGCCCTATGGGGCCATCTGTTATTGCATGCATTTCTCTGGCATGCATCGAGAGCCTTCTTATTGTCAAATTACCTTTTTACTTCTATATACCCAGTTCTGACAACCGCTCTGCCTTGCATCTTTGAAGTCTGGTGCACCTTCGAGCTGCCCTATGGAGCCATCTGATATTGCATGCATTTCTCTGGCATGCATCAGGAGCCTTCTTATTGTCAAATTACCTTTTTCCTTTTATATACCCAGTTCTGACAACCCTTCTGCCTTAAATCTTTGAAGTCTGGTGCACCTTCTAGCTGCCCTATGGGGCCATCTGATATTGCATGCATTTCTCTGGCATGCATCAGGAGCCCACATATTTGTATGCATCTGTTTGGCATGCATGGGGAGCCCGGATATTTGCATGCATCGGGAGCCTAGATATTCGTGTGTGGGTTTTTTAAACAGGGGACTTTTTGACTTTTTTTCGGCTGGTTTTTACCAGTTTTTCACGGAATTTTTAAAACTCTTAAAAACACTGCTAAATTTTATAGTGTGGGGTCTTGGGGTTTTTGTGTCACTTGATTTGATTTCTGAGTTTAAAATTGCCCAATAAATTACAGATTTTATGAATTATCCCCTCGTATGCATATGTCTTGCACTTGGATGTCCTCTAGCTATAACACAAACAATGTCTTCTAACAGTAACACACAACAATAGTTGTGCTTCATCTAAACTTGGTTGGATTCCTATTCATTCGAACCCTTCATCGCTCTAGCCCATGAGCTCTGAGCTAGTCTGTGTGAGAGAAATCCTATGCATTTTAAGTCCCAGCAACGTTCGTGTAGTTTTTCTATATCTGTGATATAAACAACAGACTAGACTACAGGCTTTTCACGCCTTAGTTATGAATTGGTTACAACTGCAATGATTATAAAGACTCGAAATGGAGGTGGAGTTTATAATGAAAATGCCAGTTTCAACCCACTTGAGCAAGTAAAAATGCTTTTGATACCATATTTGAGTTGGATGATTCCACACTTGGTGATAGAAACGTGGACTTACTGCTTACAAACTCTCTAAAAACCTTCATTTAATATACAAGAATTCATCAGCGTAGCTTCCATTATTCTGTTATTTTGGTGAGCCAAAAGTGGCACTGAATTTCCCAACTCGCATACAGAAAACTCGAAACAATTTTCCATAAAAAAAATAGAACAATCTCAAGTTGTATTGTTTGCCATAAAACCCCAATTTATGAATACTCTGTTACGCTGTACAGGATCTGTGTACTACATATTGCGTTGTACAGGATCTGATATTACGTTGTATAGGGAATATGAGATTCAAGGTAGCGGTGACGAGTTATAAGGATACATTTAACTTCTAATTCAAGTTACGTCAGGTTTCTTCATTGCTAATTCATTTCAATGAGTGTGGAGGGACCATCATTTTCAAGAAGAAAAATCAATCTGGAAACCATATAGCTTCAGCCTTCCACCTTAATCTTCTTCAAGTTTACAAAGGGAATTTTCAAAGAGAATAATTTGACTCGTTCATTGAATTTTGGTTTGCATAATTCAATATGGTAACTTTTTAAAGGGATCGAAATTTGTATACTATTCTGTGATGGAGACTCTAAACAAATATAGTTTAAAGGGATTGTATACTATTTTGTGATGGAGGCTCTATTTGCGCTCCTTGCTTTCCATTCGTTGTTTCTCTATTCGCTCTTGTTTTCACTTCCCGATTTTTAACATCTTCATAAAGGTTGAATGCATTACTTGCTTTCTTTATGTTGTTTTTGTATTGGCTTCGCTTTGTTGTTTTTATTTCCATATCTTTAACATCTTCATAAAGATTGTACATACATATTTCAAAGTGCATGCATGTACTAGGAAAGTTCTAAGTGCATTAATGTCCTAGGAAAGTTTTAGGATAACGAGGCATACAAAGGGCATACTATATTCCAAGAGATTTTTCAACCATCATAGAGTGCCTCTACATGTTTTTTAGAGTTTTGTTGTCCCTTTTACTCCTTCTACATGTTTCTTAGAGTTTTGTTGTCCCTTTTACTCCCCTTCCAAGGTTTTAATAATATTTTAAGTGGTTTGAAACATAAAGTGAAATAGTACGATCCTATATTTTTCTTTTAAGATGCTTATTTAGTTTTTTTTTGCATTTGAGGAACATTGATGTCTTTGGTTATAAGGAGATCGAGATTTTTATACTATTTTGTGATGGAGACTCTAAACAAATATAGTTTAAAGGGATCAAGATTTGTATACTATTTTGTGATGGAGACTCTAAATAAATATAGTTTAAAGGGATTGTATACTATTTTGTGATGGAGGCTCTAAACAAATATAGTTTAATAGATACATGTTCTGCGCTCCTTGCTTTCTATACGTTGTTTCTCTATTCGCTCTGCTTTGTTGTTTTCACTTCTGGATTTTTAACATCTTCATAAAGGTTGAATGCACTACTTGCTTTCCATATGTTGTTTCTGTATTGGCTTTGCTTTGTTGTTTTTATTTCCAGATCTTTAACATCTTCATAAAGGTTGTACATACATATTTCAAAGTGCATGCATGTGCTAGGAAAATTCTAAGTGCATTAATGTGCTAGGAAAGTTCTAGGATAACGAGGCATACAAAGGACATCCTATATTCTAAGAGTCTCAACCATCATAGAGTGCCTCTACATGTTTCTTAGAGTTTTGTTGTCCCTTTTACTCCCTCTACATGTTTCTTAGAGTTTTGTTGTCCCTTTTAATCCCCTTCCAAGGCTTCAATAATATTTTAAGTGGTTTGAAACATAAAGTGAAATAGTATGATCCTATATTTTTCTTTTAAGATGCTTATTTAGTTTTTTTTTGCATTTGAGGAACATTGATGCCTTTGGTTATAAGGATAAATTGATATGAATCTTAAAATGAATATGTAATGGATTACAAATAACATAAAGATTATTGAAAAACATTAAATATGGTGTGTTGTCATATGGATATAGTTTAGATGAACGTAGATATGAGAATTTGGTTGTGAGAGTGGAGAGCAAAGGTTTGAGAACATAAGTTTTTGGAGAACACAAATATGAGACCATAGATTTAAAATTGCATGTCAAGGAGGGGAGTGCGATCTGTGAATAGAGATGTGAGAATGCCGATATGAGAGCAGAATCCTTAGCTAAGAGCAGAGAGGAGATATGAGAATGTAGAGATGAGGGTTGATAACGATAAGGACTTGAGGGTTAGGGTTTATGGAAAAACCTTTGGTGATAGCGAGGTGGAGGATGGTGGTGTCTATAAAGGTTTGAAGGACTTTGGTGGCTCTCGACAATTTTTCCACTCAACAATCAACTAAACGTTGTTTTGGAATTAGGGATGGAGCCAGGACGCTTGAACTTCCTTTCGATTGGGTTTTGAAGGGTAGTGAGCTATTGTGGGATAGGGGTTAATTTAGATACTTTGTAGTAGAACCCCCCTTTTCAAGGATGAGGCTCTAGCTAGCTAACGTCTGGGGTTTCCGGTTTGGTAGAGTGAAAATTTCTAATATGAATCAAGGGTTTTTCTCTTTCATTTTTAAGAGTTTGGTGGATCGGGATATGACCTTGCAGAAAGGGCTTTGGTGTTTTAAGGATGTGGGTTTTGTTTTCCACAGGGTTCCTCTATATACCCTTGATAGAGTTGGAGTGCCTCACATTCTTGTGCTCATCAAGACTAATGGGGGTCTTCTAGATTGCAGTATCTCCTTGAAGTGTGGGGGTTATTTGTAGTTGGTTGATCTCGATTATGAAAAAATCCCCTTTTGCTATTGTTTTTCCACCCTACAGGGCATCTGTAATGTCCTCTTTTGCTTAGGCATTTGAGGACCAACCCGCTAACCTATGTGATTCCTATAGGTTCGAGTGGGTACTGACAGTCAAGCAATCAGCTGAAGACTGATGCCATATATAGAAGATCTAGGGCATCAATATTATATCTCCATTGGGTTGAAGAGGGCCACTAGAGCTAAAGGCCACCTGCATGCATGACATCCAAGCATTATTTAATGATGCATGCACCCGATTAAGTCTCCATGCACATGCATGCAAGTCAACTGCAAATTAGAAGATAAAGTGACCAAATTAGGTCAAAAGTTAGCGTTTACGCATGCATGCAAGTCAACTGCAAATTAGAAGATAAAGTGACCTAATTCGGTCAAGGGTTTTCGCAGTTGAAAGTTATAAAAGAAAGATAAAGTGAAGGGAGAAGTCACTTATGTGATAATTGATTTGTGGAGTCGAATTGGAGAGCTCAGCGAGCTAAGTTGGGGTTGAGCGCATGCTCATCTAATTGGTGTATTTCGGCAGCGAAATCTACTACCCTAGTTCATCATCAGGTTGGATCATCCAAGTTCAACACTAGTTCATCATCGGGTTACATTCAACAGTTATTCCGGGAAGTTGATTATTCATCCATTGAGAAGGTTTCACCGTTAAAAAAAACATGTGTTGATTTCAAAATAGTTTATATGTATCTTTTGGGAACCTTTAAACACATGTTTATTTTATTGAAAAAAATTATCATTAAAATGTATTTTCATTTAATTATATAAAAAAAATTGATATACTATGTTTTTTCATTGTTGAACCACAAAAATATATATATATAATCAAACATATATATAATAACAATGTTTGTATGATTATTGCTTAATAAAATTTACATAGAAATAATTACAAATTATATATAATCAAACATATATATAATAACAATTTTGTATGATTATTGCTTAATAAAATTGATATGGAAATAATTACAAATTTTAAATTAATGATTTGATAATTGAAAATGAAGTATACGTGTCATGGAGATTAACTTGTAAAATACTCAAATGTAAGGGAATATTAATAAAGTAGTTTAAACACTAGAAAGATTTGGTTCATTTTTATTTAAATGTATGAAAATGAAGTATACGTGTTATGGAGATTAACTTGTAAAATACTCAAATGTAAGGGAATATTAATAAAGTAGTTTAAACACTAGAAAGATTTGGTTCATTTTTATTTTTATTTTTTTTTCTTGGTTATTTTTGTTTGAAATTTTATTGGAATATCATATATAAGTTATTATGTTTGTATATTCAAAGTGCAATACAGTTATTTGAGGACATTAAATCTATTTTTTAAATAAAAAATGAATTTTGATCATAAAAATTTATTAGAGAAATTATTTTATTTATTTAATATTTAGATACATCAAAATTATTTTCAATTGACGGTAATCATCATATAATGAATTTAATTTATGTTTCATATATATATATATATATATATATATATATATATATATATA
>LPNX010437522.1:269685-307924 GCA_001517045.1 Pseudotsuga menziesii
TTATATTGATTTTAATATTTAAATACAAATGAATGGGTCTAACTATAACTATAGTGGTTGAGACGAATAATTGTTATCCTCTCTACTTGAGTCCAATTTATGTTTGTGACATGTTTACCATTTGTGAGTCAATTATTGGTTGAGAGATATTTCACATATGCTTACGGGTTGTAGGGTGGAGTACTTGGTTATATGTAAAAAAACAAAAACAAATATAGTGGGTATATTTAACTTATAATGACCCCCATTCGTTTTATTTACTTGACGTTTAAGATCATGTGTTTCCTCATAGGAGGTCATAGGTTCAAATCCAAAGGGGGTAGGGTATGTACACCTATGTAGACTTTAGTAGTTACATCACTGCGTAGAGGGGGGCCCTTGTCCCACAAACAAGGGGGTCCCATACACCAAATTGATGTTTAGCTTGGTTGTGACCTTTAGAATAGATTGTTATTATTATTAATATTATATATATCATATTATCTAAATTATTGATATTTTTTAATTGTATATATATATATATATATATGAAAGGAGCTCAATGAATCTTGGAGCTCTGTTTGCTTCGCAAAGAAATTTGCAAGGTTTAATGTTTTTGTACTCTAACCCTAGTACAATCCTTCCTTCCATATTGTCCACACAACCTCATGATAGCTAAACCATCAAAGATGTCAAGCATTCTCATCCTCCTATCCTTTCCCTAATTAATCGTGTTACTTTGTCCTCTATATCACCACACCTAACTCTACACACATTGGCCCTCATGCCTCTTAATCTCTCTTCCTTCCCTCCATACCACTTGCAACAAAGATTCAAACTGCCAAACCAATCTATTCTCGAGGACCCCCCACTTGTGGACCCTCCCTAGAAAGAACAAAGACTATGCCACGGTAAGCAGCGCCCGAAGTGCATTACACACAACATGGGTGAAATGAAAGCAATAATTGTTCCTATACTTTTTTAAGGATAAAGTGATATTATCCATTGAGAGATCCCCCATTGTGCATTTTTATGCTCGTCGTTTAAATCAAACTTACTCAAGCAACCCTCCTTCAACTTGTGGAAGAAAATCTCATCCGAGACAAGCAATTTGCATAGTGGAGAAAGAATTCCAAGTGAGCACTCAACAAACCATATACGATGTCCTTAGCAAAGAAACCCCCTCGGGGGTGAAAAAATGATATTGCTATTCCTCAACATCATAAGCATTGGGTCTACCTTGAAGCAAAGGGCCCTTAAGAGACAGGAAATTAAGACTCACCTGTTTATTCATATAGGAGACAATATGTGATGTGGAGACATCTCAAAAAAATTTCAAAGACTTTTTTTAGATTGGTCTTTTATTTCAATGGAAGCATATGGGAACTCTAAAGGGCTAGAGATGGGTTGGGATTCCTCTTTTCATCTAAATTCCTTGGTATTCCATTCTAACTACATTATATCTACTATTTTCTCTCTTGCATTAAGCCATTCCCTAGATTTGTTTAATGTCTATGCACCATGCCGCGATTGTTAACCTTTTTGGGATTTTTTTTCTCCTCTATGTTAATTTCTGTCCCCAATATGATTATCAATGATGACTTACAATTCATTCTCCACCACACTGAGAGTTGGGGCTATATGGCCTGACCTGATTGACAATCAAATTTATTATCCCAACATATATGAATTCATTCCTTGGTTGATGTAGAGCCTTTGGCATTAAGTCCTACCTGGTTGAATAAAAGAGTTGGATCCCTTCATATTATAAAAAAGGTTAGATCATTTTCTTGTGAAATATTCCCTCCTCCTCTTACTTCATTCCTATAAATTTTCCACCTTGAAATCAACCATCTTATATCACCTTCCTATATTGCTGGAATTTTCAGGAAAGCTATATAATAACCTGTTTCCCTTTAGATTTAACCCCCATTGGCTCAAATATGAAGAATTCACTTCCTTAGTCTCCAATAACTCGTCCTCCTACTTGGATTCTCCTGAATCCCCAATAATGATAACCTTATAGGAGAACCTCATCAAAATTAAAGTTCTTAAGAAGACATGGGCAAAAAAAGTCTTAAAAAATGATGAGTAAGTTCTTCATAATGTCGAAGACCAGATCTCAAAGAATCTCGAAGCTATGGCAAGTCCTGTGATGGATAAGGAAACACTTGGTGAAATTGCAAGATTGGATGGGAAAAGGAATGTCTTCTTGCTTGGACATATGCTAAGTGGTAGATGAAGTGTAGACCCATATGGCTCTCAAAAGATGATAGCAAAACAACATTCTTTCATCGCCAGGTAGATGGAAGAAAATCACTAAACACAATATGGAATGTCACAAAGGGGAGTACTATCGAGACTTCGATTCTATCACTAAGGAAATCGTTTATCATTATAAAACCCTCTACATGGAGCCCCAAAAAGAAATATAAGGGATATAATGGTCATATCCACTCTTTATGATGGTTGGATTACCCCATAACAATATTATGAACTTCAATATCTAATTAAAAGTACTGAATCTCACAATGCTTAGCTTTTCATGCAAGCAAAAAAAATCTTTAGGGCCCTATGGATGGACATCATAATTATTTATACATTTCTAGGATCTAATGGCATAGGACATTGTTTGGTTGTAAAAGAAGCAAGGAAAGTTGGGAAAATTAATCTCTTTTTTAATTCTATATTCATTGCAAATATTTCAAAGAATCAGTCTCCCTTAGGATTCGATTAATATCGGCTTATCTCCTTGTGTAATTACATTTATAAGATAATTTAAAAGGTTATTGCTCACACAATCACTTGCCTATTATTTCAACTAATATATATTTTGAGTAATTTGGTTTTATGGACAACATATGTTTTCACGATGCTATAGGGGTATTCCAAGCAACTCTTCACTCCGTTAAAACCAAATCTCACACCTCCTTTATGCTCAAAATTGACCTATCAAAGGAATTTGATAAAGTCAATTGGCTCTATTTGCATCTTATTCTCACCCTGGTTGGTTTTCCCCACAAATTCATAAATTGTATAGAATATTGCTTTAAAAGTGTATCCTTTGCAATCCTTATAAGCAGTTAGTCCACACCTTTCTTTAACCTGACCTGTGGTCTTTGTCATGGTTGTCCACTCTCTCTGCTTTGGTTCCTTACAGTCACAAATGCCCTCAACAAGTTTATTAATAAGGAGCGGTCAATTGACAATATAGCTGGAATAAAAATAATAGGGTCTCTCAATATCTCACAGGTATTGTTTGTCAACAACATTCTTATATTTGGGAGGGCATCTATTCAGGAGGTTAAAATATTGGAAAAAAAATTAAAGTTATTCTCGTCCACCACATGTATGGAGATAAGTTTAAAAAATACTCCATAATATGAGTATCCTTTGTTGCTCATATTCTCCCATTTCTAGAGCATCCATCTAACTCATGTTTGAAATACCTAGGGTTCTTGTTAAAAGCTAATGATTATAGGTCCCAAGTCTGGCAGTAGCTACTACACAAGATCAGGAAATGATTTGAACTCTAGTATCATAGATGGATTTCCTTAGATGGTTGATTAACTCTTACTAAAAGTGTTATTGAAGCCATCCCAGTTTAATGGATGAACCTAGCCTTCATCCCCAAATCGGTTATAAGCAATATAAGAAAATTATGCATTATGTATATTTGGTCTAGAAATAGGGCAGAAGGCGGACTTCCTTTTTTCAGATGGGAGCAATTATGCAATACTAAAAGTTCAGGCGATGTGGTCTTGAGGGCTTGTCTCTTTTTTCACAGGCAATGGCAACAAGAATCCTTTGGAGGATTTTATCACACAAAGGATTGTGGTAAGGATGCATAATACAAAAATATATAGTTCCTCACACCATTTTTTCATGGATCTGGTTTACTCCAATTCACAACCCTGGAGGTTCCTTCTTCTGGCAAGCAATCAATCAAAATTTTCATATTATTGGATATGATTTAAATTGGAACCCCGAAGATGGAAAAAACCATTGATTGGCATGGATCCCATAATAGGAATATCCTTAGAGGATCTTACCTCAGCAGATCTATCCTCTTCTTTTCACTCTAGAAATTTGCTCCATTTGGTGGACATGCACGATTTCAATGTAAAATTAGGGATTTCAAAATGGTATAGTGCAGAAAGGGTTGGTTTCTCAGGCCTCTAGGCCTCTCAATGGGAGAAATATACTACATGGATTACAGGGGATTCAATAATGTTACCAAGTGAACCTGATTCTCTCATTTGGATAAAAAATCTAGCTACAAGCACTTACATAGTAAAATTGGGATATAAAGAACTCTCCAAACCAATTATTGAGGTTCCTAGGAAATGGTGGTGGTCTAGTATATGGAAACTATCTTCCCCACATAAATCAAAATGTTTTTTTTGGATAGCACTAAAATACAAAGTGCTCACATGGGACAACTTAATGAAGAGGGGGTTTCAGGGGCTAGGAATATGTACTTTATGCAACGCTTGTGGAGAATTTGTTAATCATATTTTCACCAACTACCATTTTACTCTTGAGGTATTGGACACCATCATTTCCATAACAAGCCTAGGTCATTATTTCCAAATATGGGAAGGATCCTATCTCATGAAGGCACGGGATAACTGGCACTTAAATTGCAAATAAATCAAACTCCTCTCAATCAATCTAATAATGGTTCGGAGTATTTGTATTACAAGAAATGCAAGCATTTTTTAGTGAAAAAAGGCCTCCCCTTTAGCAACTTTATAAAGTTTTAAATATGGTCTTGGAAACATATTCTTAGTTTCTGAAAGAGTGGAAAGGAAAGAAATAGTAGCCCTGGTCTATGACAAAAGCCAAATTTACAGCTTTATAGATGGTGCATCCAGTGGAAACTCGGGTAATGCAGGGTCAGGTGGTATCATTGTAGCTCAAGATAAAAAAAATGTTTTAAAAAGGGGCATGATTCAACACAAACAATTATGTTGAGCTCCTGAGCTTTCTAAGAGTCATCAATTGGCCTTAGACAATAATTTGATGGAGATACACATTCTCTCTAACTCAAAGTTGGTAATTTGATAGGTAATAAGAAATATATACTGCTAAAAAATTTTCACTCACACACTCAAAAGGATATGGAAAATAAAGGAGAAACTCAAAACATGCATGATCCAACACACTTAGAGAGAATGCAACAAGGAGTTAGATTGACTTGCAAAAGTGGCATATGACCCATATAAAGGGAAACTCATTCTATAAAGTTAGAACCATCGTGCAGAGAAATTAACCAGGTAACTCTCAATTGGATATCTTCTCTTTTAATTGAGGATCACACTCTGATAGCACCAGTCTAAAATTTTAGACACTTTCTCAACTAGGTGAGAACACCCCCCATGAAAATAACATAATAACTGCTAGTTGTACAATATTTATTAGAAATGATAGAGAACTCTTTTTGAAGCTTCATGACCTTAAATTATGGGACTTTGGACCCGTCATGTAAATATATTTTCTTTTCTCCGAGTCAATATTGACTTCTATGTATCTTTTTGGAAAAAAACTCTTAAGCTTAATCACAATTGTAACCTTTAACTTTCAGAAGGAATAAAGTTACAAACCTTTTTTCTTTGGATATATGTGTGTGTGTGTAGCCACCCGAGGATTCGAACTCGAGACCTTATGCTTACAAATGACAACTCTCAACCACTTGAGCTAATCGATCGAGCTATAGCCTAATGGGTTAGCTCAAGTGGTTGAGTGTTGTGATTTGTAAGTAGAAGGTCTTGAGGTCAAATCCCCGGTTGGCTATGCATAGATATATAAGGGCCTCACTTGATGTCCCCACCGGGTTAGACTCCGTAATCATATCCAATAGGGTGAGGCCCCTTCGAGTGAGCTCCATGGAGATTCTTTTCGTGGATGTAGCAACACCTCTTCGGATTTGTGAACCAATTGAATATATATATATATATATATTCTTTTCTTTCTAGACTATGTATTTTATAATTAAATTAAAATCTTTAAAAGATAGGGACTAAGTTGCAAGCAACTGCTGTTTACTTTAATAGTAATCTTATCTATAAATAAATTCTTATAAAACCATATGACAAATTATCGTTGCTTAGATATGATTTTATCTCTTTCTTTTTAAATCCAAAATGGCCATTTTCAACATGATAATGACAACTTCCAATTAAAAAAGGCATTGGCTTAATTTATGATTTAAAAGTTTTCAAATAAACTTTTAAGTTTAGTATATTTATTTATTAAATAGCATGGAGAGATGCAATTAGAAAGAATTTTCCATTATATCGAGTGATTTCATTTAATTAGGCATTTCCCTAATCTCCAGGAGATGAGATGAAATGTCTAAACTCATGTAGTAAACAATTTCTTTGTTACTTTGTATTTCAACTAAATTGAAAAGCTTTATGTGTAACACCTCAATTTTGACCCAGTTTGCATTAAAAATGTATATGATGTATATATTGTAATTAATCATGGTGTGGAGCTCAAGGAAAAATCCCCACCATCGATTTAGTGTTTTACGTTTTGATGATTAAAATCGATGCCGATGGTATATTGTGCTAGCCATGCACGTTATAATTTTGGACATCATGTAAATATGAAATTTAATTAAATATACCCACAACCAGCTATGTTAATGCAACATTAAAGAGATGGGGGCATGATTTCCTAAGGATAAGGGGGGGGGATATTCAAACCTTTGAGCCAATGGGGAAAAGCCAAATGTCGAAGGGAGAACCCATCAAAACTATCAACTACCCATTTCTTGTCTTTTTCCCTAATCATTTATTTATGCCTAAAATTCGTCGAGGTAGTTATTGCATGGGAATGGGAAGAGTATGGGAAAAATTCGAATTGGGCATAACACCCATTTTGGAAAAACGTGTTTTGACTTCATTGGCAAGTAAAAACCCAAAAACATATGCCCATTCCCTCATGCATTCATGTTTTCATCTTTCCTCATGTTTTTGGAGAGCTGCTGGACATTTTTTATCATCCATCCTTCATTCACGTTGAGATCTCACGCAGCTGAACCTTCCCGGGTTTTTATCCTTCACGTTCTTAGTTGTTTCCTCATTTTTTATGCCCAGGAAATTCATTTTTGTGTTGCTGAGCGAATGGCCATCAAGGATTCACAATTTTGGGGGTCATGGTAGTGGTTTTGGCCCATATAGTTGTTGAGTTTGAATTGCTCACCCAGGGGTCGATTTCCCCACTTTACCCATTTGTTTTGTTGCCAAAACCATTTTTTCATCAATCCCACAACTTGTATCTTGTTGGGGGTGCATATTTTGTTTTGGTCTAAACTGGTTTGGAGTGGAATTGGGTCTGAACCAGCTTGATAAACCTATTGTAGGAAGGAACCTCACAAAAATATCTAGAGGGGTTGGTTTTCTTCTTTGTACACCCTGAATAACATTGGAATGGAAGGCATAGCATGAGGGACTGTGTAGCAGAGAAGGGGATGCTTCCTCGTGTTGGGTGTGTAGATGTTTAGAAGTCAAGCTAGATATTGTGCAGGTGTCCATAGCTCTGTGGCTGAGCTCACCAACTTAGCAGTTCAAGCTTTCCACCTCCTTTGCAGCCTAATAAACCCAAACGCAGTTTTGGATTGGATGAATATTGATATATCTTTGGCTATGTGTGAGCCTGTTGTAGTTCCCTTATTCCTCGTGGGAATCATGCCTAGCTCAGGGGTGGCAGTGGTGCTGAGAGATTGATGAGCACACTGGCCTATGGTTGGGTAGAACATTGCAACGACGTAGCTGGTTGCGGGACAAGCTTCTTTCAAGATAAGTATTTTTGTCAATTTTATCTCTGCAACTGTATGTGTTTATGAATTAATATGAACATGTTAAATGTTTGAATGGAATGTATGTTGCTTCCGATGTATGTTAATGATTTATGCATATGTGCATGTTGTTAGTTCAATGCATTTCATTTTATGTTCACGGGGCTAGTTTTCCCGGATATGATAGCAATAAAGTTGTGTCCTCTCTCTGGTAGAGGGGTGGGGACGTGACATTATGTTTATCTGTAATTTATTTGTACAAAGAAATGATACATCTAAATCAAGGTAATACAATGCTTGTGAAGATAAGTTGGGACTTACATAAATCATCTAGTCCAATTATAGTTGGACTTGTAATTTACATTTCCTATTTTAAATATGTGTACTGTTAGACATGTGGTGGTGAAATTTGCCTAAATAATTGAGACCCCTATTCCCCAATAAGATGAGGGCCAACAATGTTGGGCAGATGTTGAGTGGATGTAGCCTTCTTGGAAGTGTCACTTTAATTGTCCTTGCACTGGCATTTGGCCTAACTGACATTTAATAACTCTAATATATGGTGCTATAACCATTGCTACTTCATAAAAAACATTAACCACAAGCCATGCATTGACCTCCACTTGTTTTGAATGCATCCTCCCCCTGCTTGAGTATGCATTGGTTTGGAAGCATATTACTATTCTCAACAACACAAGTTTGCATAGTTTTGAGAAAATAAAGTGTTAGAAGATGATAGGGAATGTTGAATGTCTCATCCTAGAAGGTAGCAGTTGGCTCAAGAGGATGATCTAGGAAGGAAACTCGTGAAGAAGGGAACAAACACCATTGCAGAAAGTCAAACCATGCAAAACATGTAAATATGTTTTCATTATGGCTAGCCAAATAAGAGAATAAGTACAACAAACTCTAGTAGTCATAGGAATAAAGGATAGACAAATCTTCATCAAATGAATTGACATTCGTTAAACTTGTTGAAATATTTGTCCATTTAAAAAATTAAAAAACCAAGGATGATATTAGCCATACAAAGAGAGATGTACACATAATGGCATATAATGACTATGGAAAATCTCCAACAACATACTACACACAACCAAAATTTGCAGGTTTAGGTTTTCATTTTCTACTGCGACTAAGGAAAAAACAGGTATTATGGCATAACTTCAATCTTTTTGTATATGCAATTATTGGAAATGAATGCTCAATTTTTGTTTCAAGACTTAATATAAAATTTCGCTTGAAGCCAATTAGTAAGAGCAAAGCTAGAACCCTTTTTGTTATGTTCATGTTTTCAGAAAATAAGTCCATATTTTATTTTACATATTTAGGACTTAAATTAGTTATGAAATTACAATCTATTTATTTGATAATAATTGAAGTGGAATGTCATGGATTCAAGTGTATGAAAATGATGTGACTATGATAACTCCCATGACCCCTTGCATGGAATGTAAACTTAGCTTTCCATTTGGACAAGTGGCTCATGGCATGCATGAAAGTCATGGCATATCCTTATGAGGTAGCCTAGAAGGTGGTTGTTTAGCTGGCATTCATACTAGGAGTGATGAGGTAGGACGAATCATGAGGTAAGGTCGACTTGCAAGTTCATAATGCATATAAGGTTTAAGGATGGTTTCATAATTTCCATTTTAGTGGAGAAAATAGAGGCAAATGGTGAGTTGATGAATTTCTTGAGGCAATCAAAGACATTTGCTGGGGATGATAAGTTCTTCTTGCTCACGCTCTGTTATGATGCCATTTTGGTCAGGGCTTCGCATTTGTTGCAAGGTGCGTTGGTTTTGGGTCATTGGTCAGAAATGGGAGATCTATATATTGCAATGGGGTGAAGCGGGTTGCCATGCAACTTTGCTTGCAGGTTATCTGGGACAGTGGTGGACGAGAACATGAGTATGTTGGAGTTATCGCAAGGACAAGGATATCCAATGGAAGTGGGAATGTGCGGTGGGGGTCACATATGTTGCAGGTGTAAAGGGAGATTACAGAGGTGAAGTAAGTATTCTTTCATGTCATCTTGATCAATACTCAACAAGCTCTTGGTTACGCTGAGAAACAAATCAAACAGGATCAGGAGTAGTCGAAAGCAGTGGAGTCATAGATGTAGTGGGAAGCATGGGTTTAAGATGCAAGGTATTTGAGGATGAGGAACACCAAGTTGGACAAGATTGTGTTATTATATTGGAATGTGAAAACACTCTTAGTAAAGGCTGTTGGGCCCAGAAATGACCTATTTTTTACCACAATTACCTACCCCTTTTTGCCTCATCTTACTCCATTATGTATACCAAACAGATGTTTTCCTTCACTTGATTCCCCAATTCATACATTTATGGTTAATTATTGTCTTATCTTATTAATGCTTATGATTGTTGTAATCAAGGCTCTATATCTTGGATTATGCTAACATATGGTAATTTTATAAAGATAATTCGAGATGTAAGGATACAGGTGTAACACGCTGAACATGCCAAGAGAGGGATGGGCATTCATTGCTAATATAATCGTCATATATTCCATCGTTGCCCAAATAACACGGTTAAAGGTTATCATTCCACGCAAGCTGCAACAGGATTGGCTGCAATAAACGCGGATGCAAAAGTGCACCGCTAATTGAGGATAGCTGCAACCGATGAAGCATCTTCTATATTGATCATGATTGTCATTGCTGGCTCGAGTAACAACCTTCCTATATTTTCTGCTTCTATCTTGCCACAACTGTAACAACGTATTGTAATTGGGGCAGCCTGAAGATCATAGATCTTCGTGGCTGCCCGATATCAGTGGATAGAAGTTGTGATTGTGAATGTATAAATACTGGGAACTATTTTGAGCCAGGGGTTGGAGATTAATTGATTTTATTGTATAAGCTGTGACAGAGACTGTAGCTTTAGTTTTATTATTTAATACAAGGAGAAGGATTCTTCTGATCTCGGCGTTTAACATGTGTTAATTTTCGGTGTCTCTGTTCGAAGGCTGGGCCCGCCTTCCTATAGAGATTGCCGAGTTAATTAGGTTTTTATTTCCTTTGTTGTGTGGTGTGGATGCTACAATAGATTTATTCTTTTCTAGCAGCTACAACAGTAATGATTTATTGTGTGTGCCTTCAATCGATCAGTAATTGCATTCCTTGAGAGTTGCGGCAAAGTGGTGTGACAGTCGACTGTGTAGACTAATTTCCCTTATGCAGAATGTGTGCTAGCTGTAACAGTCGATCTCATCCTCAGTTTCTTTCAATTGATGTCTTTATTGAGTCTTGTTAATTAAATCCATTTGTAGTTACAATTGTTGAAGCTCAAATTCTACATTTCTGAATTATAGATCAAGTTGGATTGAGATAGTTATAATGGATCTTCAGATGGCCTGGTAATTTAGGATTTAACTTTCTGGAAAAGTAAATCTAGATGTTTATTTTCTGAACCTCTCATTTCTAGATTAAGGATTGGAAGAAGGTATTTGTGATTCTGCATTCTTAAGAAGGTAATATAGATTAAGTTGATCTGAGGATGAATTGGGATGAACATGAAAGTAGGATAATTCATTTACAGTATCAGCTACTTAGTGTTTAAGTATATAAAGTGCACATTATCTTTGAAATTAAATACTTCCCTGGGTTGACAATTTATATTGAACACTCTGTATGTTGCCTTTAATTAACTTGCATATAGGGTGCCCAACTTTTTGGCGCCGTTGCCGGGGAAAGATAATTATTAGACACCATAGTAGTTGTATCCAGTAGCTATATCTATTCATTTTTCTTTAGTTTTTAAGTTTGCATGTTTTGGGTTGCATGAATACGAGAAGGGTACAACGTGACATTCTGATAAATCCTAGAACCCCACAGAATACTAACATTGCAGGTGGTCGAGGCCGTGGATGAAATCTAGCATTGGGAAGAAGAACATTCATTGATGATTTGGTTGATAGGACCAATTCTTCAACTAGGGCTCACCATCAGGAATCACCTGTTAGAAGAAGCCCGATTACCCCTGGAGTGGGAGCATCAGTTTCCACAGTGGAGAACACAAAAGAAGCTGCAACACCCTCGGGTATCCCTATGGAGGAAGACAGAGTTAGTACTGTGGGATCAACTGGCTGATATTTGATATATCACATCAAAGGGAAGGTTGTGACAGAAGAGGAGTGGACATAGTTCCATAAAACATTTAGCGATCAATGGAAGCATGAAGAGGATAAAGCAGAAGAAGACATGAACAACATACACAATCCAGAAGATCACGAAGAAGCAATGGGTGAAAATTAGCATGACCAAGGTAACTCCCCACCTGAAGGGACGGTTGCTACACTCCAGTTCCCAATTCAATAGCCAGAGGGGATAGCCCCCATGAAAAATATATTGCCATCGGTGTTGCCTCGTTTTTATGGAAAAGCAGCAGAGGATCCGGATGAATTTCTTTTTGAATTTGACATCCTCTGTCGCAGTTATGACTACACCACCAATACACAGAAGCTGAAACTTTTTCCTGCTACTCTGAAGGACAATGCGTTACATTGGTTCATGAGCCTGGGTGGGGGGACTGTCACCACCTGGTACCAGATGAAACAGGTGTTCCTGGAGAAATATCAGGAGTATTGCAATACCAAAGATAAGAGAGAAGAACTGTTCAAAATGGTACAAAGGGATGATGAAAGCCTGGAATATTTTGTTGAAAGGCTTTTATACAATGTGTAGAGAGCTGGACAGACTGATATGGGGTTATATGTGCTCAAAATAATCCTACTTCGTGGGATTAGGGACGACTACCTAGACATGTTGAACCTGTTAGGAAAGGGGGATATTTCAAAGGCGTCCTTTGAAAATATTGTTGAACTATGCAAAAGGTATTCCAGGAACAACAAACGGGACAAACTAGATAATTAGAATGAGATGCCTTCGACAGAACACATAAGTCATCTAATGGAGGAGCCACCCAGGCAGAAATAGTCAATCTCCTCAAAAATTTCAAGACAAAAATGATGAGCTCCATCTCCTCGGAAATAGATGTCCTGAGGGCAAAGCAGAAACAAGTAGTAAAAAATCTCACACTTGGTATATTCTGCCCTAAATGTAGGAAGAACCATCCTCTGAAGGAGTGCCCACTCGACAAGGTAGAAGTGTGTCAACTTTGTGAGCTGAACCATGACACAAAAGAATTCCCTTCACTACTTCAAGTGAAGGCAGTTCTGCGGGCATCAACTCCAGATGTGGAACCAGCCTACTTTATTGCACAGAAAAAGCCCTAGAAGCCTCGAAATCAAGGTATGACTCTAGACTCATTTCCATTTTCGAATAACATGAATAATTGCATTGGAATAATATGCAACACATGAATACACAATTCCCTTCATCTTATTCCAACCATCAATGGTATCCCTCTCAACCTCCGATGAAAATTTTTAACTCTTGGACACAGCCACCAAACCAACAGAATTATTGGTCTCCTGGATGGAGGAACTTCCATCCAGGGAACCAGTTTCCCCATAACCAACCTCCTCAACAGTTTCCACATCAAACGTTTCCTCATCAATCGTACCCTCCTCAACAATATCCTCAGCCTTATCAGCAGTCGCAGTTGCAACTCTAGAATAATGTTTTCCCCAATGTGCCTATATGACTGCAGCTTCCTGCTCAACCTAATCCCAACCCAAATAATAAACAAGTCCATCAATTTGAGACTGCCAACATGCCCGCTTACTCCATTACTCCAGTTCCCTATAACGACATCCACTTACGATTAGGGAGGGTAGTGGATCCTTTGGTCATTAAGGATGTTCCATCCTCTGTGCGTGAAGAAAGGATGAACCAACAGAACTTATCCAATACAACGATCCCCATTATTAAGGACGTTGAAAATCCTACCAAGATAATGGCTGAAACACAAGAAGAAACATATATCGACACACAACGTACACAATTGGTTAGGGAACCACCATACCCTGAAAGATTAATATTACCGAAGGCAGTGGGACAACCTCAATTTAACCTCTTAGGAGAGTTAAAAAACCTCTATGTCAAAATTCCACTCCTTTATTCCCTTCATGATGTGACTATTTATGCCAGAACCGTTCGGGATCTGTGTACAAGGAAACCAGGAAGAAAACCCAGGGATCCTTCCACTGTTCATGTCATAGGGAAATTATCTGAATCAATAATGGGAAAACCCTCTTGGCCAATTACAATGATCTTGGGAATCCTGTTGTCATTGTGCAGATTGGGAGCATGCAGATACCCAACGTACTGGTAGATTTAGGCGCAACAATTAACATCGTGACCATTGAAACTGTAAGGAAACTCAGGCTCACTAATCTCAGGCCAACTCCTACCCTTTTAGAACTTGCAGATAGATCCACTATTAAACCCGAAGGAATATTGGATGATCTCATTATCTCAGTTGATTCGTGGGAATATCCTGCTGACTTCTTGGTTTTACAACCTAAGTCATAGCTAGGAGGACACCCACTGATCCTGGGAAGGACCTGGTTAGCTACAACTGATGCTTGCATCAGCTGTCAGTCCGGGTCTATGACCATATCAGATGGAATTGAGATAAAGAACCTCACTCTCTAACCTCCAGCTCGGCGGAGTCTAGAATCTGAAACTCCGTTATGGATGGAGCTAGAGGAAGAGGAGGGCATTCAACCATTATTAACGATAGAGAAGGTCTTGAATTTTAAAGATGAAATTGAAGACGATGCTATTAATAATTTCATCAGTGAACCCACTTCTGTTAATAAGAAAATTTATCAGATCTTGAATGCTACTCTAGGTGAAGAAGAACAAGAAAATCTCATAGAGGAGACATTAGTCAGTGATACTCACATAGTTCCAGTGTTGAAAAATTCGAAAAGTGTTCCTATCGAGATAGAGTCTGGAAAAACCCTGAATATCAATCCCAGACTTGCTCCGGATGAACATGAACGCCTAATCACTCTCTTAAAAAAAATATAAGGGGGTATTTTCCTGGGAGTACATAGACATGAAGGGCATCCCTTCTAATTTGTGCACCCACCATATTTATATCAAAAGTGACTCTCGACCTGTGTGCCAGCCTCAACGAAGAATGAACCCCAATCTTTGGGACATAGTGAAGGAAGAAATTCAAAAATATTGGAAGCAGAATTTATATATCCCATCTCATACAGCGTTTGGGTGTCTCCACTCATGATAGTACCCAAGAAGAATGGTAAATGGAGAGTCTGTGTGGACTATAGAGAGCTGAACAAGGCAACACAGAAAGATCATTTTCCCCTGCCTTTCATCGATCAAGTACTTGACACCTTATATGGGAAGAAGTTTTTCTCCTTCCTAGATGGGTTTAGCAGGTACAATCAACTCCAGATTTCTCCTGAAGACCAGGATAAAACTACCTTCACCTGTCCCTGGGGAACTTTTGCATATAGGGTGCTTCCCTTTGGCTTATGCAATGCACCAGCCACATTTCAGAGAGCTCTGATTGGCATCTTTTCAGAATTGGTTAATGATAGTATGGAAATTTTCATGGATGATTTTAATCCTTATGGCAAGGACTTTGAAGAAGCATTGAAAATTTTGGAAAAGGTTTTAACACGCTGCGAGCAAACCCAACTATCTTTGAGCACTGAAAAGTGCCATATGATGATGAGTGAAGGGGTAGTGCTGGGGAATTTTATCTCTGCTGATGGCATCCAGGTAGATCCCTCTAAAATCATGGTAATAAAAAATATACCCACTCCTAGAACTCAGAAAGAAGTGTGTAGTTTCTTAGGGAATGCTGGTTATTACAAAAGATTTATAGAAAAATTTTCCAAACTTGCCTCTCCTTTGTTTTCATTATTAATGAAGGATGTGCAATTTATTTGGAATGAGACATGCCAGACATAATTTGATAAACTTAAGGAGAAGCTATCTACAACTCCCATCCTAAGGGGGCCCAATTGGGCCTTGCCTTTTCACATTTCTTCAGATGCCTCTGATACTGCCATTGGAGCAGTTTTAGGACAACAGGATGGTCAAGCACCTTATGCAATCTACTATATTAGCAAAAACTTAGCCCCTGCTGAACTTAATTATACTGTTACCGAGAAGGAGTTCTTAGCCATTGTTTACTCCATTAACAAATTTAGACACTACATCACTGGATATCCCACCTTTGTGCACACCGACCACTCAGCCATCAAGTATCTAATGAATAAACCTGTTACAAATGCTCGGGTAAGTAGATGGATGTTATTATTACAGGAATTTGATATCACTATTATAGACAGACCTAGAAAAGAAAATGTTGTCGCTGATTTCTTATCTCATTTTACTAATAGTGATGATAATTTGCCTATTGAGGACTCTTTTCCAGATGAACACTTATTTGCAGTTTCAGCTTATTCCCCTTGGTATGCAAATGTCGCTAACTACTTGGCTGCAGGGAAGCTTCCGACACATTTGTCAAAAAGAGAAAAGAGGAAAATCATTCAACAAAGTGCTAGGTATTGTTGGATAGGTGGTCATCTCTTCTACACAGGCCCTGATGTTGAGATCAGAAGATGTGTAAGAGAAGATGAAATATTCCATATTCTGAAGGCCTATCATGATGAGCCTTTTGGGGGACATTTTGCAGCTAGAAGGATAGGTCAGAAGGTGTTGAGAATGGGCTACTATTGGCTGACACTTTTGAGGGATGCAAAAAAATATGTCCAGTCTTGTGACAACTGCCAGAGGATGGGCCAACCTACCAGATTGGATCAAATGCATCTTCAACCACAGTTGGTGGTTGAACCTTTTGACAGATGGGCCTTATATTTTGTTGGCCCTATCAACCCTCATTCCAAGCAGAAAGCCTACATCTTTATTTGTACCGACTACATGACAAAATGGGTAGAAGCTATGGCTTTGGTGAAAGCCAATGACCAGGCTGTAATCGATTTCCTGTATGGTGAAATCTTTACCCGTTTTGGAGTACGCAAGGAAGTGGTTACAGATGGAGGACCTCATTTTGTGTCGCATCAATTTGAAGCTTTTCTACGGAAGTACTATATTCAACACTGGATAGCTTCACCATACCATCCCCAGGCCAATGGCCAGGTGGAAAGCACTAGCAAATTTATTAAAGCCATCCTTACCAAAACAATCAAGAGCCATCGTAGAGACTGGGCTGATAGATTTCCAGAAGCATTGTGGGCATATCGTACTACTTGGCGCAATACTACAGGTTTCTCTCCTTATGACTTGGTGTATGGAAAAAGTGTTGTCTTCCCCATTGAATTTGAAATCAAGATCTTGAAGACAACTATGGAGGTAAACTTAGATGTGACTGAAGCCCATAGGAGCAGATTGAATCAATTGAATGAACTTGATGAGAAACGTTTACCTGTTGTGGATCAGACAGTATTAATTCAGCAACAGAGATCCAATTGGCATGATCGATTCATAAAAAAGAAAGTCTTCTGCAAAGGAGATCGGGCATTATTATATGATTCAAGATTCAAAAGGGACTTCAAGTGTAAGTTACACACAATATGGTTCGGCCCATACCTGGTAGATAGAGTATTTGATAACGGTACAATCTGCTTGGTTACGATTGATGAGAATCATGCACCATTATTTGCTAATGGTCACAGGCTGTGACTGTACCATAAACCCATTTCGAAGGACGCATTCACTTCACAGATTGCAGATGATACAGAATACCAATTAAAACAAGGGCATGAATCTTTCTCTACCCCTGTCAATCTTTAGACAATCGCTGTGATTCCTACATAAATTTTTGTACATAAATAAATTGATATTTTTATTTTTATTTTTATTTTTCCTTTGCGCTTGATTCATTTTTTGTTTAAGAATATGTGTAGGGATGCACCTAAGGAGCAATGGTTATGATCGGGCCTAACAACCAGGGGCGTCCTTTTGTAACTTCCCGCTTCAGCAGAAAACTCCTTAAACTAAATAGTGAACACTCAGTCATAGCTGCGATTCCTATAAACATTGCCTATTTCTCTGTTTACCTGCAGCTACAACACCGTAAAAATGTTTTTTTTTTCTTTTTCTTTTTTTTCTCATTCTGTGCAGCTGTAACACCGTAAATCTTTGGCTATTTTTTTGTCTACTTGCAGTTGCAACACTGTAAAATAATGCCCTTTTTTCCGTTCCTTGCAGCTGCAACACCGTAAAATAATGCCCTTTTTCCCGTTCCGTGCAACTGCAACACTGTAAAATCTTGCCTATTTTTTCGTTTATCCACAGCTGCAACATCGTAACTAATGCCTTTTTCTGTCTCGCGAAGCTGCGACTCCATTTCAATTTTGCCAATTTTTACCTTTTCCGGCAGTTGCGACTCCGTTTCAATTTTTCCCATTTTTACCTTTTCCGGCAGCTGCGACTCCATTTCAATTTTGCCCATTTTTACCTTTTCCGGCGACTGCGACTCCGTTTCAATCTTGCCCATTTTTACCTTTTCCGACGGCTGCAACTCCAGCAAAACTGGCTGATTTTTCTATGATTCACGGCTGGAACTCCGCCAAACTGGTTGATTTTTCTATGGCTCGTGGCTGCAACTCCCCCAATATTGGCAGAACTCTTTGCAATTTTGGTTTGCGACTCCTCCATATCTGGCCAGAATTCTTACTACTAGCGATTCTGACTTACTTCACAACATTCATTATGTTTCCGGCATGATTGACAAGATGGTTTTGGTCCGCTGAGAGAAACGATCATGACAGCGTGCCTAGAATAATGTTCAAATTTAAATGGCTGCACTTCACACGCTTTATTATCCTCAAGGCTCACGGTTCATAGCATATTTATGAAGGTGTGGTTCTGATTATCTGCTTGATTAAGCGTTAACTAGATTTGATAGAATTAATCATGCCTTCCTTTTTGCGCCCATTATTACACCCGCATACTGTTAACTGTCCACTCGTACGAATTAATGGCCATTTAAGATTATCCGATAACTGCCACCTTTCCTAATTTGGGATAAATTTTCCAAACATTTCCATGCTCTTAACTTTCTGAATTTACCCAACTCCACTCTTAGCTGTTCATGCATACTCTGTGCTTTAACCTCCATTGTGGGGACCTGCAATTTATGGGGATGATAAAGAATTCAGAAGTCAAACAAACATGGGTATCCCAGCTCGGCACGAACCTCCAAATACGCGACAACTGAGAAGAAATGCTGAAGTTTTCACTATTTTTGAAGCTGGGGGTTGGACTGAATTCTTCCAACGCCTAAATGGGTTCCATCAAGAGACAGCTCTACAATTTTCCTTAAATCTTATAGAAATCCACTCAGAGGTTAGGGGGTTACACATAGAAGTCTCTGAAGCAATAGTGGCTGAAACCACCGTCCTTCCTCAGGTGGGAAGAGCCTGGTTTGGTTGAAGAACCCCCAATGATACTGTAGTACAGGATCTTTTGATAGAGGGGGAAAAAATTTGTCAGTCAAGGCGAGGGATAGCATTACAATTACTGCCTCGGCCATGGGATCAAGTAGAATTCTTCCTCAAAAATTATATCACCTATGAAGGTAGGTATCAGACTGATTATTATTCTGAACTTCCTCTATTGTCTCATCTACGCCATAGGGCCTTACTGAATATTCCATTTTATCTATTTAAAGACCTACACCATATGGCGGGGTTTGTCAGAACATCCAAGCATCCAAACTCCTCCCTTACCCACCATGGCCTAATCAAATTAATAATCTTAAGGGCCTTAGCTCAAAGGAACCAAACTTGGGAGCAATTCATAGGTCAAATTCAAATAAACCAGGAACCCGCCCTTTTTCCTGGCGTTCCAATAGAGGCAAAAGTAGAAGTACCTGTACTCTTGGGGGTTGTTCAAATCCAAGAGGAGCATGCAAATGTACAGTTGGGGGAAGATGAGGAGCAATAGGAGGAATGGAGTCCCTCCAATTTAGTTGGGGAGGGGGAGATGAGACTGGATCGGATGATCAGTCAGATGACCAAGCAAAGGAATTGGAGGAAAATGCAAGAAAAAACCCTATGGAAAGATTAAATAATGTGGAAGCTGTGACAACAGAGGCTGAAGCTGGAGCAGCATTGGATTCCGTGACAATTGAAGCCGAGGATGTTAGAGCCACGATAATGGAAGAAAATCTAGAGGTATTGACCATTGAATCTTCCCTTGAATGGGGGGGAACTCTGATTGAAGAAGAAAAGTAGGACGCTGAGTTAGAAGACATCCCTTCCATATCAACTACAAATCTGGAGCTTCCTGCACCACGAAAGAAAAGAAGGAGGTCAAAAGAGGAGGTGCAGGCATCACTACCGATAAGAAGAAAAAGAACCAGGTCAGTTACAGTAGCTGAAGCAGCACGGGAAATATTGGAAACCCTAGAAGCACATATTGAATTCCCCATTCTTAGACCTAAAGCAAATGATGCCCCATAGGAGCTGGCTGCAGAGGAAAATCAAATGGAGCGACTTTTGCATGAAAATGGTCTACTGAAAGAAGAAGTATAGACAGTTCAGAAAGAACTAGAAAACTGGAAGGAAGCATGCATGAAGCATGTAGAAAAAAACCTGCACACACTGGTTGAAGCTGCAGACCGATTAGAAGGATCACCTCCTACTGAGGATGGTGAGGAGGAAGAAAGAGTGTTCTACCCTGTGTGTGGAGAAATCTTTAGCCAGTCAGGCTACAAATTCATAGTTCATGCCTTTGTGACACAACAACCTGTACCAGCACCTGAGGAAGAACAAAGACAAGAAGTGGAGGTGAGGGATGTAGAAATGATTCCTGGTACAGAAAAGGGGGAAAGTGAACAATTACAGTCACAGCCAGCAGAGGAAGGACAATTTGAATGGAAGGATGGTGAAGCTCCCCAAGAGCAACTTCAGCAAAGGGAAGTAGTAGATAAACATTGTGTTGATACACAAGAACCAACATCCCCGAGTATTCTTGTTAAATTTGCCACCCAAATTGGGGCAGAAGAACGAGAGGCTGAAAATATTCCTGATTTTAATGAAGAAGTCTATGATGTCACTCCTGAACCTTCTCAGGGCACAGAATTAAGAGAAATGGAATCCCAGCACTAGGATAATGATGAAGTTGACCAGGATGTTGTCACACAAGAACCAACATCCCCAGAAATTTATGTGGAGATTCTCATGCAACAAGAAGAAATCAATCCCGAGATGGATATAATCCCTGATTTGGATTTAGGAGAGGATGAACAAATGCAATCACAGTCCTCGAGGGATACTGAAATTCTCGAAGAACAGCTCCATAGTGCAGAAAACATGGAAGTAACTCAAATACAACCTAAGCAGCATGAAGAAATAGAAGAGCATGGCTATGATACACAAGAACCAGTAGCTTTGCATCTCCCTGTCAAAACTACAGCTGACAATCAGGCAGATGTGGAGATTGAAATTCAGGAAGTGGTTGTCACACAAGAACCAATACCTTCACAATTGGCTGTTGAGGTTGTTGTAGGAGAAATCCAAGGAGAGGATGCTACTACACAAGAACCAGCTTCCCCAAAAGTTGTTTCAGAGGCACATACACAAGTTGAAATTGCTATAGGATAATTCCAAGGAGAGGATGTTGTTACACAAGAACCAGCACCCCCAGAAGTTATTACAGAAGTACCCATGCAGGAAGTATAGGATGTTCAAATTGGAGCATCAGATGATAAGGTATGGACTCAACTTCCTCAACATTTTGTCAATTTGGATTCTGATAATGAAGATCATGCTGAAGATGAAGGAATCCGGAGGCTGACAAAAGAGCTCTTAATCCTAAGAATAGAAGTGAGGAAGTTGAGGAGTCAGGTGGAGAGGTGCCAAGAAGGGATGGTTTCCCTTGCTGAACATAGGAAGACCATCAGGGAATTAAAGGAAAGATGGGCAGAAGAACTCATGTTCTAGAAACTCCATTGGGAAGAGATACAAAAGGAGCTGAAGGAGCTAAAGGAGTTGAAAAAGTTCAAATCCATGCAGGTGGAAAAAGATCAGCTGTATACTCTTTTTCAGGAATTGTTGGGTACCAGAGTACCATCCTCATCTTACCCTGTGTTTTTATTTGAGCAGGTCATTTGGTTTAAACTAAAGGCTGTAAAAGAAGGAAGACCTTATGAAATAGCTACCTCAGCTAAATTTTTGGAAACATTTCTGGAAAGTGATTTTTATGAGCAGAACTTGCTTTGTGAGCTTTATTTACATGAGAGGGCTTGCCCCTTGGACCGCTATTCGAATCTTGCCCCTTTCTTAGGTGATGGTCAGCTGAGGGATTTTGCTTCCTTTGTTAGCAATCATGTTTAGTGGGAAAGATGCTTCCAAACTTTTTCTCATAATGAGTCCCACTCTAACCTTTGGGTTTGAAGTGAACCTCAACTTCCTCGTCATCTCCTTTCTCATCATCAACATAGACTCACATGTCTCGTCCAAACTCACCAGATGATGGAACTTCAAGAAGAAGTTATCTCTACTTGTGTTAGTCAGATTTCCAAGCATCAACCATTGGCTTTGGAAGGTAGCCAACATAGATGGAAAGCTGCCTCTTCAGCCTTGAGAACTAGAGATCCCTACTGTTACAGGAACTTTAAACATGCACTCTCCAGGGTTGAGGGGTATGTGGGATGCATGAAGGAATGTGGAGTTAATTGGCTGGGACTCAAATTCAAATTCGCTCTCATCTGGTGGCCAACAAAACCATATAGGGAAAATTTCTTACTGACAAAGGAAGAAGAGAAGAAGTGTTGGAGATATTGGGTTGTCCATAATGGATTTTTGGAAACACAGGGAACACTTGAACTCCCATATAAATTTTCTTCTCTCCATGAACGAAGTACAATTCCACATTCAGATTCAGACTAATGGAGGTTGTAGCATGGGGACATGCAACATGATAGTTGGGGGGAGATGTTGGGCCCAGAAATGACCCCTTTTTGACCACATTTACCTACCCGTTTTTGCCTCATCTTACTCCATTATGTATACCAAACAGATGTTTTCCTTCACTTGATTCCCCAATTCATACAGGTATGGTTAATTATTGTCTTATCTTTTTAATACTTATGATTGTTGTAATCAGGGCTCTATATCTTGGATTATGCTAACATATGGTAATTTTATAAAGATAATTTGAGATGTAAGGATACAGGTGTAGCAGGATGAACATGCCAAGAGAGGGATGGGCATTCATTGCTAATATAATCACCATCTATTCCATCGTTGCCCAAAGAACGCGGTAAAAGGTTATCATTCCACGCAAGCTGCAACAGGCTTGGTTGCAACAAACTCGGATGCAACAGTGCGCCGCTACTTGAGGATAGCTGCAACTGACGGAGCATATTCTAGATTGATCATGATTGTCATTGCTGGCTCAAGTAACATCCTTCCTATATTTTCTGCTTCTATCTTGCCACAACCGTAACAGCGTAGCGTAATTGGGGCAGCCTGCAGATCAAAGATCTTCATGGATGCCCGATATCAGTGGATAGAAGTTGTGATTGTGAATGTATAAATACTAGGAACTATTCCGAACCAGGGGTTGGAGATTAATTGATTTTATTGTATAAGCTGTGACAGAGACTGTAGCTTTAGTTTTATTATTTAATACAAGGAGCGGGATTCTTCTGATCTCGGCGTTTAACGTGTGTTAATTTTTGGCATCTCTGTTCGAAGGCTGGGCTCGCCTTCCTACAGATATTTCCAAGTTAATTAAATATTTATTTCCTCTGTTGTGTGGTGTGGATGTTATAGTATATTTATTCTTTTCTAACAGCTGCAACAATAATGATTTATTGTGTGTGCCTTCAATCGATCAGTAATTGCATTCCCCGTGAGCTGCAATAGAGTGGTGTGATAATCGACTGTGTAGACTAATTTCCCTTATGCAGAATGTGTGCTAGCTGTAACAGTCGATATCATCCTTAGTTTCTTTCAATTGATGTCTTTCTTGAGTCTTGTTAATTAAGTCCATTTTTAGTTACAATTGTTGAAGCTTAACTTCTGCATTTCTGAATTTTAGATCAAGTTGGATTGAGATAGTTATAATGGATCTTCAAATGGCCCGGTAATTTAGGATTTAACTTTCTGAAAAAGTAAATCTAGATGTTTATTTTCTGAACCTCTCATTTCTAGATTAAGGATTGTAAGAAGGTATTTGTGATTCTGCATTCTTAAGAAGGTAAATTAGATTAAGTTGATCTTGGGATGAATTGGGATGAACAAGAAAGTAGGATAATTCATTTACAGTATCATCTACTTAGTGTTTAAGCATATACAATGCATATTATCTTTGAAATAAAATACTTCCCTGGGTTAACAATTTATATTGAACACTCTGTATGTTGGCTTTAATTAACTTGCATATAGGGTGCCCAACAAAGGCACGGATGGATACCCATGGAGGAAGCATTGATTTATGGATGCAACTATAGGAGAGCAATGAATGGAACAAGGGCCAAATTATAAAGATTAATTCCAATTTGAATCTCATTTCTCTGACAATTGAGGAGTTGATAAATTGAATCAATACTCTGATCAAGATCATAATGGGCATGGTGTTTAAGCCCAAGTTTCATATAGGACAGTCAAGTGAGACTCCTTCAGCTTTTGAGGTGTATGTCATTTCGATTACTAACACAAATTAGGATGTTGGTTTGGTTACTATCCTTTTTTTATATTTAGGGATGATTTCTTGAATTTTTTTTGCTTGCATTGATGACTTACTTTTCATAGGTCCAACCTGTCATTGTCACATATTTCTTAGATATTTTAGAACATTGATCACTATGATCTATGGCTGGCCTGGTTTCCCTCAGGGAAGGCTATTCATTTGATTGCTACATATATTTTGTTTATGAATGTAATATAAAGTTAGATAGCTTACAAAAACAATAATGGAAGTAAAATGAAAACAATAGGACCTACATTAATATAACATTTTCTTATTTCTTCAAAACATTTTTTACTAGTAGTAGATAAAATAGTGTCACCATATTTAATGGGGTATGATCTTTCTTTTCTAGGGGAGCATGCCAATATGATCTTAATGAGGTGCGGATATTTGCATATGACATTTATTGGGCCTTTTGTTGTGGGAGAAACATAGTTAATCTCGAGCTTCATTGGAATCAATGAAAATACAAGCAAACACCATGAGATCAAGCAATGTGGGAGAAGAGGGAACTTGTTCCTTCCCTCATAGTGGTGGCTTCAAAATGTGACTTAACTCACCTCCCATTGGAGGGTTTATCATTGGCTTAGATAACAACTTTCCTCATTCCATTGTCCACCCTATTGATCTCAAGTAGGAAGAGACAAAAAAAACTCAAAAATATTAACTATTTCTTGGCATGGAATAAGATAATGGGAAAGGAAGTTGCACGGTTTGTCTTTATAAATAAGGGATTGAAAGCATGACGTTATATTTAAGAATTTTCTTTATTCACACATTTACCTACTAACCTCCATTCCTCTAGAGGGAAAATACTCTTGGATCATTCCAATGCCTTGCTGCATGATTATTTAGTGTACCTTTTTAGGGAAACTAGGAACACTATCCAATATATTTCAAAGAGGATTCAAAACATTGACATTGAAAAAATTCTTTCTCAACATCCTCATTGACAATGGATTTCACACTGACTATATGGTTTTGATACAATTGGGGAAGATCAAGGGAAGTGATATTAGGTTATGATAGGATTGGAAAACTGATATATGTGGCTTCTTAATATCATGTTCCTTAGGACTCTTCACAAAAATTTTACATATATCCTCCTTCAATACTTTGTCTAGTTTCTAAACTAGGAAAAAGTAGTAAACTAGTCTTTCTTGGTTTGGTTCCCAACACCACAGAAACTTTCCAAATTTATTACGGAAGGATACTATGGGATTTAAAACATCTTAATAGACCTCATACATTCAATGGTTGAATAAAATAACTCATTTTGACATGTTATTCAAGTTTGCACAATTTTGGTCAATTTCTAGCTTCGGACTAGTGAAACCCAAGTTGATACAAATGCACCCAAATTAATTAAAATTATGTATGGAGGGTTTTTAGGGGTATTAGGAATAATAATTCATATTATTAATGCTCATACACTTTCCAAATACTTCTTCAACTTGATTTTGACCCTAGGGAAATAAGGACAATAACACTAGGAAAATCGATGTTAATACCCCCAAGGGTAGATGACACTTATGGCTGTCCAAATGCAATATGACCCTCCCAAATTTCAGAAAAGAGTATGGAGATTCATATCAGACACCAATTTATGTCAGTATTCATGGTTATTAATCTCTTCAAGCTGATTATGAGGCGTGACATATGTATGGTAACTTTCATGGAAATTGCTTGTGGGAAAATTGCATTACTAGCTTAAGTTTGGAACATGAACAATAGAATAAATGGTTCAGATAGTAAAATGACATATGAATGGCCATATAAAACATAAAAAATTATCTCCAACAACATCAAACTTATAGAAAAGTCCCAATACAAATCTGGTACAAAAATCTTTCAAGCTTGAAGCCAAAGTCATGAAAACTAGTTATTCAAGAGCATGGGAAAGCAAGCCTTTCACACATGGATTTATTATATTTAGAATTACAGAGAATATGGACATAGGAGTACAAATACATACATTATATACCCAATATTTTTCATCAAATATATTAAGCAAGGCGCAAGCACCACTCCAACAAGTGCGCCATCACATGAGAGTATGGGAGAATTGAGAAGAATGAATGAGAGAATAGGGAGATAGATGAGAACTCGAGATGTATGGATCGTCAAAATGTGACTAAAAACCTTAATTCATATACAATTATAGGTCTGAATTCCCTCTCTATGAACAAATTTTGGAAGGAATACAACTCCCTTGAAATTGGTTCACAAGCAGGGAGAGTGAGCACTCACCATGCAATGGACAAGCAAAAGCTCTCCAAAATGATAAAGATTAATTAACAAATGATAAAAATATATTCTCCTTCCTCATTAAATCCTTTTATTAACTTCATGATGCCTCCTAAGGTCGAATTTACCTCCTTGGGATTCCTCCAACTCATCTTATTGGTTTAGTAACTCTTATGACACTTGTCTTCTTCTTCATGCTCCAATTCTTTCCCCAATTCGAATGGTTGCCTCTAACTCCCAAATGAACCCTCTTGGTGTCTATTTTTATCCCTTTCATGTCATATTTTACATAGGTATGCAATCAGGTCTGAATTTGTCATATTTGTCATAGAATCTTTCATCATTAGTTGTCATAGAGTGCATGGAATCTCCTTCCAGGTGGCACACATTGTCTTCTTAGTATATTCCTCTTCCATGGGAGTTACTCTCCTATCCTAATTAGAATTCCTTGGCTCATGATAGGATATGTGACACCAAATCACCCTCCAAGAACATTACATTCCTCATGGGTTCAAATTTGGATGAAGGTCATGCCAAGTGTGTGGTGGAATCTAGTCACCCAAAGACTCCACAAGCTTCCAATTGTCTCCATGAACCAATTCCACCTTATTTTATTAACATTTATTATTTATGTGACCCATTTTAATGTGAATATGGTAAAATAAGGTCCTTTTGGGTCCTATATCTCCCTTATTACAAAATTTATGTCTCCACCTCAACATAGGGAAGTAGTAGGTTGGTGAAACATTATTTGTAAGTAGTTTTATTTGGATGGGGACATGATAGTTCTCCCCACCCAAGCTTGCTTGTCCACAAGCAATGCCAAGTTTGGATGCTGCAAAATTTGTTCATCTTCCCAAGTGGCATCCTCACTTGGTAACACCCTCCATTGCACAAGGTTGTCTCTTATGGTTTCACTCCTTAATTTTCTTTAGCTTCCATTTGAGTAGTGGCACTCATGTACTACAACTTTGTGTTTCCAACAGTAGAGATATGTGGAGTTTGCATATTGATATCTATTGTGACTTTTACACCTAAATCTCATCACCGTCATGTTATATGATAGGTATTCCCTTGTCTTCTCCAATCCCTCATAGTTTGTCCTAGAGAAATGAAATGAAGAAAATTGTTCCCTTGTATTTTTCCTTGTGTTGAGCTAGTAACACACCTTTTCCATTGAAAAAAAGCGTTACCGAATTCAGTAACGCACCTTTTACATGTGAAAGGGAGGTGCCACTGCTCTTTTCCTCCATGAAAAGGGAGTTACCCTCTTAACACTGCTTTTTCCCTTCATTAAAAGTGTGGTGCTTGAGTTTTAAAGGCAAAAAAGGAAGCTTCGAGAGGCTTCTTGAAGCTTGCTTTTGAGGAGTATCATCCCTATGGTTTAGGACCACTAGTAGCTTGAGATACCCCCTAATAGGATCTCCCTTCCACCTCATCCACCATTTCCTCAACCATCCCTATCCTCCCATGCCTTTGAATATTGGCTCATTCCCCATGGGAAAGAAAGGAAGAATTGTGTTGAACATCCAAACTCTGTCAAAATAATTCTTGAGCTATTGGAGGAAAGGTGAAGTTAGAGGCAAGGAGCCATTGGATGGAACTCTCAACACCAAGGAATAAAGGTTATAGTATCTCCAATAATTTATAATTCAAAAGTGTCTTTTCTTTCCCATATTTACTGTATCATGTGTATATGTTGCTTGATTCGTTGGTCACAAGCATAGATCTAGTTTATTATCTTGTATGCTATTATCTTTCTCTTGTTGTCTTCAATATTTTACAGGTTCTTCTGCAGAAGAATAGGCAAAATATTCAAGAATAATGAATACAATCTTTAAGGGAAGTATTGTGGCATTATATTCAAGTAATTAACCAGATCTAGGGAATGTTGAACATTTTGGGTTTGTGTTTTGTTCTAGACCGGTATCATTCAGATCTAGGGAAACAAGTCATGTCCGTAGGAGGTGAGTATTTCCAAAGACAAATTTGGAGACTCCACTTAGTGAGCTTGAAACTAAAAGAAAGTATGCTCAAAATGAATTATATCGAGGGCTAGTACCACCCACTAGGCATCATGTTTGGAAAATACTAGTCAATGGAACTCATTTTGAGCATACTTTCTTTTAGTTTCAATCTCACTAAACCATGAAACGACACTTAGAGCATAGTTTAGATTATGTGTCAAGCTCGTTAAAAAATGAAGTAGATACTCCGAGCATTCTTTTAATTGATATTCAAGCTCATTAAAAACAATAAGATGGTGTCGAGCTTACTTTTCATTTTTCGTGCTTTGGCTAAAACATGAAAAGTGGTTTGAGCTTACTTTATCGCTTTTTCATGCTCTGTATTTAAACATGAAAAGGGTTCCGAGTACCTTTTATACCTTCGACGTGCTCGTTAAAAACTCAGTGAAGAGGTCTCGAGTGTACTTTTACTATTTTTCAAACTCGTTAAAATTGGATTATGAAAAAAAACTCTAATGGAGTTTTATTTAAGCTCTTTTCGGACTCCTTAAATGTGAAAAGATTGTCGAGCGAACTTGTCTAGGCTCTACGCTCGTAAAAGTACTTAAAGAGTCGTCTTTCCGATAATAGTTTGCCCCTTTTTCGGTTTAGATTGACTAATTACGAAAAATGAATACTCTAGTTGATCTCAGCTAGAAGAGTTCTCTTGGGCATTATTTTATACTTTTTCAGGCCCTAGGGACTAAATCATACGAAAAAGGACCCTTTTGGAGTCTTCTTCCGTCTTCGTTCAAACTCTCTAAACATGAACGATACTAAGTTAACTTTCAATGGACTCGTTAAATTAAACACTGAGATAACCTCTTTTTGGGAACTATTGTAATCAATCAGATTGAAAGGTTACCAATAATACACATAAATAATCATATAAACATAACATATGAAAGAGACAAAAATGGTAGACAGAATAACAGATTATAAATTACTCGATACACACGTGGGTTCATACCATAAACTGAACCAATTATCTATCTGGCAACTTCCTATATATACATTTACAAAACAGTTATAGTAACTACCCGTCAGTTCAACCAACCGACATGACCTCTGAGGTCGACCTAATCTACAATTAGTCAACTAATGAGTCTAGTCGGCTTAACTGACTAGCTCCTCCAACATCTCCTCAATGTATTTTATTCTATTTTGTCCTATTCTCTATCAACTTGTTGACATTGATAAATTGAGTCAATTGATGTTATGGGACTAGGAGTATACTTCATTGCTAGAAAACCTGGGAATTGCTTAAGTATAGATTTTCACTTTTTCATGGAGATCCTTTATTACTTTTGCTTGCTCAACATTTTTTTCAATGGCTACTTCCATGTTGACTTCTAACATGATAGTTTTTGTTTTGTATTTTCTCAACTGCTCTTTTCATGTGTCCAATTTCCTTTGCACATTTTTCATAAACTCGTCATAGTTTAATTCCCACCTTTTTCTCCATATAATGGGTCACTGTCTCTTGTACTTGATCAAATAGTCATTCACACCTATTCATAGAAATGTTGTAGTGCTCCTCCCTGCTAGCCATAACTTTGTATAGGGAAATAAAATGCATTGGAAGTAGGCGAAGGGTGGCATGTTGGAATGGGGTAGAGTTTCAATGATATTCATATTGTTTGAAAGTGGGGTTTACAATAACAAGAGCACCAATGACCACAAAGGGGGAACCAAAATAAAACCCTACAGTGCAGGAGAGACCAGATAAAGAAACAAGGGGGAGCCAATGACAAGAATAATCCAAACAATATAACTTTAGAGTGACCTGATTATGACTAAAATAGATAGTGCGACAATGTGAGAAAAAGGGTTCCCCTAAGGTGACTTGAATATACACTACACTGATGCATAAAACCTATTGATTGGACCACAAAATAGAAGGTTGTGCCCCAAACCAAAACCCATGAGCTATAATAAACAAAAAACAAAGCACAAGAAGATTAAATTTAAATGGAATAGAATGAAATTACCACTCAACAGGGCTAGTGAGTAGGTGAAACTGATTAGCACTACAGAAATCCCACAAACTTTCAGGATGACCCAACTGTGGGTGGACGAGCTAGTGAAACTGTGTAAGAATGAGAGTGCCACATAGGTGTCCCAAATAGAAAATGTTGCGTTGCAAAGAACAACCAAAACGATATGCAAACCATGTGGTTGATTTCCAAACCAAGATCCACATAATATCATAACCACTATGTAATGCCACGAGGAGGTTGGGTTCTGGGAATACAATACTACATTTCCACTTAGCAGATCTAGCAAGTGGGAGAGGCCTCACTACAAAATTGTGGTATGACCGAGTGTTGCAAAAGTCCCACATTCTTGGAATGTGGTCCAACTTTCCTTCATTACACCCACCTTGTGGTGAGAGATAGGCATGAGAGCACAAAGGATCCACTGCAATAAATTTTGATTCTTCGAGAAGGGAAGAGTTGTACACTTGGCCGTTTTCATTAGATATTGGGAGAGGATCGTTAACTTACAGAAGGGATGTGAATCCTATCCTCCCACCCTTATTTTTAAACTACCTCCTTGTAAGTGGCATCCAATGTTATCTTGGTTTTCTACTTCACTTGTACCATGTAGAACATGGAAGCAATTGGCCTCTCTTATATATTTAAGGAGATTCTAAATTCATATCATTATTCTCTGTAGATGGGTGTATTTAGGGATACTTATGTTCTAGAGATTGTACATAGTAATTATTGAGTCTCCTATTAGTAACAATCTTCCAATTTTTGTGGACATTACTTTGTAGAGGCCTTATTATAGCGCAAATTTCTGCTTGGTTGTTTGGCATTGTGCCTAGATCCTCAGTGAAGGTGTATTATTCATTTCCTTTGGGGTCGTACATCATCTCCCCCTCCTGCACCTGCCCCTAAGTGCATTAATGAAGAATTGATGCACTTCTATCAATGCATTTAATATGTTAAGCTATCCATAACATATGAATTCGGTTAAGAGTAATATGAAGTATAACATAGGGGAATTGCACAAACTTACCATTTAGATTTAGATTTAGATCATTGTTGGAGATCTAACTCTCTGATTTCATCAACATCAGCAAAACAAATATATACTATATTTCCATAAAGAAGATTTATATTCAATATTTAAAAAAGAAATAACTAGAATATAGATAATGCACATACGTCTAACACCGTCGAAGCACTAATTCTCTACTTTTATCAACATCAACCTTAACAAAAATAAACATAAAGTCATGATATGCTTGATATTTGTAACACCTTGTTTTTATCTTGACTTTTGATATTATTATAACTAATCTTTGAGGACATTCTATGACGAATGACCCAACTATTTATTGAAATCTAAAAACTCTTTATGGACGTATTTTTGATGGCATTCGATTTTGGATGACCTAGAAATGTGTGAAGCAATGAATTACTGATGAGATATAACCCACGAAGAATTATCTGACATATTGATTATATGAGAAGTAAATTATGATTATGAAAATGAGGTCGACATTGGGTCAATTGTGAATTCATTGATATTATGATTTTAAATTGTGCATGAAGAATCATGTGAAGTTATCGGCAAGGATTAAATGTTGTATAATGCTTTATAGTAATGAATGATTGAAAAAATTTATGTAGCGTGTACTTTGATGGTTTTTCGAGTGTGACAAGAAAGGCAAGTACATGAAACACAATAAAGCATAAGTATGCAAAGACTCTAATTGATTCGACGACTTGGGCAGGTGATATCAATCTTGTTTATAATATGATTAAATTGTGATATTTTGATGCATTGGCATGCATGGAATATGGATGAGTCGATAAACCTCGACAGTTGAGGTCGATTGTTGTTTATTTTATGGTCGAAATATTATTTATGATATTTGATGGACGAGTTGTTATATGTGCAGGTGTTGGGATACATTTGCCAATCGACCCACATCAAGTGATGGGGCCGAAAATTATACATGTAAGTCTAGAAAATTGGACGACGCGATGAGCTTTGAATAGAGTGAGGAATACTCTAGTTCATTAGATGTGTGTGTCATGAGTTGGGCGCTCACGAAGATTGCACTGGGGTGTGCACAACAAGGATTCAAACGTATTCCCTAGGAACCACCTAGCTCTTCACAGGGTAGGCGAACTAAGGTAACATTGGCTTAGTTGCCATAATCAACTCCTCGCTTGTGGAAATTATTAGAAGGACACGAAAGGAGCATATCACCTTGATAATATTGGTCGCAACAAGAATGTAACGGTAATCAACATCTATTTGAATTAAGAGAAATAATAAATTGATCATAAGGAACTTAAAGTAAATTATGATATGTTAAATAAAATAAAATAATAATAATAATAATAATAAATAAATAAATTGAAATAAAGCTAAATTAAGCAATCAGTTAAAAGAGTAAATTAAGGAACTTGAAGTAAAATAAAATCATAGCTAATCAAAAAATAATTAGAGAACCTATGATAACTAAAAAGTGGATGAGTAAATAAAATTAATTAATTAATTAAGTAAGTAAATTGAAGAGTTAACTGAAGGTGATGTATGGATTGCATTATTATTAATAGAAGGGTTAATAAAAGCTAGAGGAAAGGGAAGAAGGGGGATCTTCTTTGGTCCTGCCATAGTCTTGAGCCTGAACCAATTTGGTGGCTCGGGGACGACCATGGAAGAGTGTGGTTCAATACAACGTGAGTGGGCCTAGGATCCTCCCAGCAGCATCCTAGCATAGTATTTCTGTTGCTAGATAGGTATTGTCAGCCCCATCGACCTTGGGGGTCCTAGGGTAAGGAGAATACCCAACAAGGATTGGAAGGGAGGAAACCAGTGGGTTCACTATGATTCACAATCCATCTGGAGTGTGCAATGAATATTTCAAGAACAAACAAGTCTCGGAGCACTAGCAGATCTTATTGAGTTCGCAGGAGCTTGCAGCAAGGATTTCAACAACAAAAATAGCCTTCAGCAACACTAACAAATATCAACAATTTTACAGGTAAGATCCATGCTTGTAAATTATGCTATTTATTTTCTTATAGTTATCTAAGTAAAGGTCATTTGGCTTAAATGATTGTAAATTGGATTATGTTCTAATTATTTGTAGCTGTAACAAGCACCTCTCGATTGATGTATGGATATAGATATATGATATGACTTTTTGTATTAGCTTTTAGAAAAAGAATTTTTGGGGTTCTTAGTCTAATGGATCTAGACTTTATGATATACATGCATATTGGTGTTAGTATTTTTTTGGACCCCATGGAAGGTCGTTACACACGGTAACAGAGTGAGGTTCAAGCACTTGGACCTAAATCCCATCATTTCTATTCTAAAAATAAAGAGAATTTATGACATTGTATTAATTTCTTCTTGGTGAAAGGGAATTTTTTCTTCTGCATTTCAAGTCGCACATATTCGGCAAGGGTGTGAACTAATCACAAATGAGATCTAGAACTTAATAAACAACCCATAAATACGTCGTTGTTTAAATCAATTCCAATTTATTCGGGAAACTCATGCGATTGCTGCACCTTGACCACCAACAAAGAGAGCCCAAATATGTTATATCAGTTTAAACAAATTAAATCTAGTTCAACTTACCGATCAATTGTCGACCCTTAAACGCATGTGTATTGGTCGACCCAAATATCGATTGCATGACTGAATAGGGTATAGATCTATCCCTATAACCTATCCCAAAAATATTGAGTACCACCATCGAATTGTGTAAATGCTTCAAATGTTCCGACTCTTAAAAAACATGACCTTTGATCTAGATATGCATAGGCATCATATGTGATATTTTGTGCTATGGAATTAAGTTTCTCCACTATATGCCGACCTATAATTATTTCGTCATCTACAAATTTAATGTACATATACTGGTTAGTATATGCATCCTAGGAGAGCTTAAAAAAAAGTAAGTTAAACTTTTTGTTTTTAAATAGGGTTTTATTTGAACTAGCTATCTAACGAGGGAACTTTTTGATTTTTCAGGTTGATTTTATGCCGGAATCATTTGAATTTAATCTACAAAATATGTAATTTTTGTTGTTTGTTGAATGATTTTAATCTCAGAAATGAATTCAGGTGGTAGGAAAACCGCCAAACATCCACTTTTTGTAATATCTAGCTGTGTTTTTGAACATTTTGAAAAGTCCGTGAAGAGTCATGACAAAAAACTGGTAAAAACCAGCCAGAAACAAAGGTAAAAAAGTCCCCTCTTTAGAAAACTCGAAAACAATATACGGGGAGTGATGGGAACTAACTGTCTCCACTTATCCTTCCATATGCATACTTAGAGAAACTAGTGTATCAACCAAATTAATAAGTTATGTAAGTCGCCTTGCTCAGTTCAAACATTGAGTTATTTGTGCCAACAATGCACATAATCTAATAGAAGTCAAATTGGATACTGGTATGATGGTATGCACAAGTGATATGTTTATACTTGTACATTGTTTAAAAAAAAACTTTGGAAGATCCAGTGGACAATTTTTTTTTTAAATTATATGTTTCTTGAATTAAGGATATGTCATTTACTTAATATAAGGATAAAGATTATCAATGATGTGTGTTCATATCTTGAATGTGTGAGGTTCTTGGTCACTTATGTATAAGAGCATGCACATTGTAATTAATTCTTTGCTCTTATTATACATGCGTATGGTTAATACCATTTGCTAATATTAAAGTGATAGGTAACCATGTTCTATAAGAACAAGTCCCTCACATGTGGGGAAGTTCAAGGACTCTTGCCAAATGGTTGTGTAGTGTAAATCTTCTTAACATATTTTGTCATATAAGGTAAACTTACTTTAAAATCGTTGATGACACTAATGCTTCTGTTATCTTCAATATGTATTATTCACACTATTAGAAAAAGAAGATTGCACCCATAGACCAACCGAGGGTATTGATTATGTTACAATTTCAATTAATGTTCAAACTCAATTTACTTTTTCTTTTTAACTTTTTTAAATGCTAATATTTAAATGTAAATATTTAAACTATATTAATCATTTCATTTTTTTTATATAAAAGAAAGTAAATTTGATTTTAGGATATATATTTGAATTACTCTACATAAATATTATTATTAGAAAGAAATTTGTAAAACAAGAGCCACGTGGTGGCGATGTCCTCAACATTACCAGTTGCTTTAGGGCAAGCTATGAGCAGTAGTTTTATGTAATAAAAACAATTGTTGAAGGAGTTGCTTTTTTGCACTTGATGAATCTTTTATATATAGTAATGAAATATAATATGCATTTTGCAACAAAGGAATCTGAAAGTAAACCAACAATTGTCCTTATAAACATACAAAATATGGCCAATAGAGAAAATACAATTAAGTCAATATAATTTGTTGGCATTGGGGGAGCTACTACAAGGAGAACTACATTCTATATCCAATCAATATCCATCTTTTGTAAAGAGGGAGGACTTTTCATAAATCACATTATTATTAATTCCTATCATTGACTTTCATTTATTCCAATTCTTTTACCAATATTCACCAAATTTTTTAAAATTTTTGGCTTATTAAAATGATTTTTCTAAAAATTAAAAATATTGTTTTAAAAAATTAAAAATTAGATTTACTATTTCTTATTGACGTACTACAAAGATTTTATAATATATAAAAAATAAAAATAGAAAAATAAAGAAAAACATAAATTTTCCAAGCAATTATTCATTTAATACATTTAATGAAATGATATATCCAAAATATAACATTTAATGAAATGATATATATCCAAAAATATAACATTAAATGTTCATAGAAACGACTCTCATGTCCCTGGATTGATTATAATCAAATCCGATTTCTAAAAGAATTTGGTACAAGTTAACTAGCACATGTTAGAATAGTAGAGTCAAGCTAAACTAGTTAACCTATCTAAGCAACCAACAACATATCATAAAATATAAGAACAGGAAAAGAAAAGGACAAGAGAACACCGATATACGTGGTTCACCCTAATGGGTTACATCCACGGGAAGGTAGTCTTCTATTATCTCTAGAATGTCTTCTCCAATCTTGCAAGAGAGCAAAGCACAAAGACCCCAAACAATATAGATGATGTACAATAGTGTCACAATAGTACCGCTACTACATCAAGAACACATGATATGTAGAGACTCACTTGACCCCATTATATACTAAGATATGAGGAGGAATTACTCTCACATATTGCATGTGGGATAGTATAATTCTCCAAAATAACATCTCTTAATACAATACCATGGACAAATACTCTACACAAGTAAATACACCACCATATAACTATGGGTTAAATGTATTACTCTTTTTACATAAGATTGTAGACAACTTTCGACATAATACAAAGACATTATTACCTTCCAAGGAATATAATATATTCCAACACTCCCCCTTAATAATGGATGGGAGAAGGGCCCACACTAACACTAAGGAAGGAAGGAGTCATTACTACTCCCCCTTGATGACAACTTCCAAAAGAACCAAAGCTGAAAAAGAAGAACACTTCGGTTGATGGATTTTGACGATGAATAGTCGCTTCTCACTGAATCATGGAAGTGCACACGAACCAGGTTTTACGATGAAAGACCCAACAATAAAATGCTAAGAACATGTGACATAATCTAATCACAAGATGCCTAGATCACCACAAGAATCATCACAACCATACATGATAGCTGAAGAACTCTAATATAACATCCACACCATTGTACAGATACCTTCTGATGGCCGATACAACAGAACATGTGGCCAAGAACACCACAACAATGTACAAAAAAACACAGATGGCCAATACACATGCGGATAGCAGACATTCTTCCAATCAAGGTGCTATATAAATATCTATAGAAGACCTCAAACATCGAAGAAACAAGACCCCAATGGTCTATACATCGAAAATGATATCATATAGATGAACATCATGACTTTAATAGTAGAAGATGGTGCTTCATTACTTCTAGAATAAGGTGAAAGCCTAAACATAGAACTTATCTGCACAAGAACTTTCAAGATTAAAGCATATAAAGATCATAAAACAAAATTGCTCATACAAAAATGAAAATGCTTATATACCAAAGGTTAGCAAACATCATATAAAGGAATGACACCATAAATGATCAAATAAAAGATTAACTTGCTCATTAAGAAAAATGTAGTTACTTTTACACATTAAGTGTCAGCCACAACATATAAATAGTGAACCAAAGATTTCACTTAAATATATGAAAATTTAGTCATCAAGCAACTAATATGAAGCATAGGTGCATTTCTTATTAGTATAAGGTTAATATGCAAGAGATGAATGCCCTGAAAATGTCAATGCTTCCATATAGAAATGTTAGAGACAAGTAGGAACAAGATAACCTCTGCAATCATAAGAATAGAAATCTCATTGAAACAAGAACAAGGTGCTCATGATAAATAGTTCAAGATTTAGAGATTGCTCAAAGCCATATAAATATTGAGTAAAAGATGATCAAAATAAACATGACATGAGATATAGATAAATCAAAATGTTTAATATGATCAACATATAGCAA
>LPNX010437522.1:307969-333501 GCA_001517045.1 Pseudotsuga menziesii
AAATAGATTAAAAAAATGATTTTACTTAAGAATTTTATTAGCAAGAGCATATAATGATCATAAAGATATTACTTATAAAAGAATGAAATTACTTTTACACAAAGGTCAGCAATAACATATAAATAAAGTAAATAATGATCATTAGATAACACATATGAGATTGTTCTTATAAAATTGTTTTTAGAAACAAAACAAAGAAAAGAACAAATTAATTATTAAGTATATTAAAAAATATTAAGCATTAGATGGTTTCATAGCTATCATCGTGACAAAACATTATAGATCCATGTCCTTAAAAGATGCCAATATTTTCATATAGAAATGTGAGACAAATATATAGCACGAACAAGAAATAATATCTTAATAAACATTATTAGAAGCAAAACCTAAATGCAAAAAATGAATAACATAAAACTTAAATACTTTACCGTACTGATATGAATCTGCAAAAAACACAGTTAGAAAAACAGTAAAGGAAAGATAAACTTTTACTTACAACCATTTGAAAAAAAGTGCCCAGAAAAGCCCAGTCTTTTGTTCTGGTCTCTAAGGTGGATCTAGAATGGTTGTTATAATTCCAAAAACAGGTTATAATAAAAAATCCAGTAAGAAATGACCAAGTTACAACCCTTTATGTTTGTGACATATTTACAATTTGTGAGTCAAATATATGTAAAAAAAACAGAAACAAATATAGTGGGTAAATTTTACTTATAATGACCCACATTTGTTTTATTTACTTGACGGTTAAGAACATGTGTTTTCTCATAGGAGGTCATAGGTTCAAATCCAAAGGGGGTAGGGTATGTACATCTATGTAGAATTTAGCAGTTACATCACTATGCAGAGGGTTTAACTTTTTCGTACTCTGCCCTGATACAATCCTTCCTTCCATATTGTCCACATAACCTCATAATATCTAGACCATCAAGATGCCAAGTATTCTCATCCTCCTATCCTTTCCCTCATTAATCATGCTACCTTGTCCTCCATATCACCACACCTACCTCTACACACATCGACCCTCGTGCCTCTTGATCTCTCTTCCTTCCCTTGATACCACTTGCAACAAAGATCCAAACTACCAAACCAACCTATTCTCGAGTACCCCCACTTGTGGACCCTCCCTAAAATGAACACATACTATGCCACTGTAAGCAGCACCCGAAGTGCATTACACACAACACAGGTGAAATGAAAGCAATAATTGTTTCTACACTTTTTTTTAGGAGCAAGCGATATTATCCATTGAGTGATCCCTCATTGGAAATTTTCATGCTCGTCGTTTCACTATCATGTTCTTTTTCAGCACTATAGAAGACATGGAGAGAATTATAATGCAGGTGTGTTGGGTGTGTAGATGTTTAGAAGTCAAGCTAGATCTGGTGCAGGTGTCCATAGCTTTGTGGCTAGGCTCACCAACTTAGCAGTTTAAGCTTTCCACCTCCTTTGCAACCTGATAAACCCAAATGCAGTTTTGGATTGGATGAATATTGATATATCTTTGGCTATGTGTGAGCCTGTTGTAGTTCCCTTATTCCTCGTGGGAATCATGCCTAGCTCAGGGGTGGCAGGGTGCTGAGAGATTGATGAGCACACTGGCCTATGGTTGGGTGGAACGTTGCAGCGACGTAGCTAGTTGCGGGACAAGCTTCTTTCGAGATAAGTATTCTTGTCAATTTTATCTCTGCAACTGTATGTGTTTATGAATTAATATGAACATGTTGGATGTTTGAATGGAATGTATGTTGCTTCCGATGTATGTTAATGATTTAAGCCTATGTGCATGTTGTTAGTTCAATGCATTTCATTTTATGTTCACGGGGCTAGTTTTCCCGGATATGATAGCAGTAAAGTCGCGTCCTCTCTCTAGTAGAGGGGTGGGGACGTGACATTATGTTTATCTGTAATTTATTTGTACAAAGAAATGATACATCTAAATCAAGGTAATACAATGCTTGTGAAGATAAGTTGGGACTTACATAAATCATCTAGTCCAATTATAGTTGGACTTGTAATTTACATTTCCTATTTTAAATATGTGTACTGTTAGACATGTGGTGGTGAAATTTGCCTAAATAATTGAGACCCCTATTCCTCAATAAGATGAGGGCCAACAATGTTGGGCAGATGTTGAGTGGATGTAGCCTTCTTGGAAATGTCACTTTAATTGTCCTTGCACTGGCATTCGGCCTAACTGACATTTAATAACTCTAATATCTGGTGCTATAACCATTGATACTTCATAAAAAACATTAACCACAAGCCATGCATTGACCTCCACTCGTTTTGAATGCATCCTTCCCCTGCTTGAGTATGCATTGGTTTGGAAGAGTATTACTATTCTCAACAACACAAGTTTGCATAATTTTGAGAAAATGAAGTGTTAGAAGATGATAGGGAATGTTGAATATCTCATCCTAGAAGGTAACAGTTGGCTCAAGAGGATGATCTAGGAAGGAAACTCATGAAGAAGGGAACAAACACCATTGCAGAAAGTCAAACCATACAAAACATGTAAATATGTTTTCATTATGGCTAACCAAATAAGAGAATAAGTACAACAAACTCTAGTAGTCCTAGGAATAAAGGATAGACAAATCTTCATCAAATGAATTAACATTCGTTAAACTTGTTGAAATATTTGTCCATTAAAAAAATTAAAAAACCAAGGATGATATTAGCCATACAAAGAGAGATGTACACATAATGGCATATAATGACCATGGAAAATCTCCAACAACATACTACACACAACCAAAATTTGTAGGTTTAGGTTTTCATTTTCTACTACGACTAAGGAAAAAACAGGTATTATGGCATAACTTCAATCTTTTTGTATATGCAATTATTGGAAATGAATGCTCAATTTTTGTTTATAAAAATTCGTTTGAAGCCAATTAGTAAGAGCGAAGCTAGAACCCTTTTTGTTATGTTCATGTTTTTAGAAAATAAGTCCATATTTTATTTTACATATTTAGGACTTAAATTAGTTATGAAATTAGAATCTATTTATTGTCAATATTTAGGACTTAAATTAGTTATGAAATTAGAATCTATTTATTTGACAATAATGGAAGTGGAATGTCATGGATTCAAGTGTATGCAAATGATGTGACTATGATAACTCCCATGACCCCTTGCGTGGAATGTAAACTTAGCTTTCCATTTGGACAAGTGGCTCGTGGCATGCATGAAAGTCATGGCATATCCTTATGAGGTAGCCTAGAAGGTGGTTGTTTAGCTGGCATTCGTACTAGGAGTGATGAGGTAGGACGAATCATGAGGTAAGGTCAACTTGTGAGTTCATAATGCATATAAGGTTTAAGGATGGTTTCATAATTTCCATTTTAGAGGAGAAAATAGAGGCAAATGGTGAGTTGATGGATTTCTTGAGGCAATCAAAGACAATTGTTGGGGATGATAAGTTCTTCTTGCTCACGCTCTATTATGATGCCATTTTGGCGAGGGCTTCGTATTTGTTGCAAGGTGCGTTGGTTCTGGGTCATTGGTCACAAATGGGAGATCTATATATTGCAATGGGGTGAAGCAGGTTTCCATGCAACTTTGTTTGCGGGTTCTCTGGGACAGTGGTGGACGAGAACATGAGTCTATTGGAGTAATCGAAATGACAAGGATATCCAATGGAAGTGGGAGTGTGCGGTGGGGGTCACATATGCTGCAAGTGTAAAGGGAGATTACAGAGGTGAAGGAAGTATTCTTTCATGTCATCTCGATCAATACTCAACAAGCTCTTGGTTACGCTGAGAAACAAATCAAACAAGATCAGGAGTAGTCGAAAGTAGTGGAGTCATAGATGTAGTGGGAAGCATGGGTTTAAGATGCAAGGTATTTGAGGATGAGGAACACCAAGTTGGACAAGACTGTGTTATTATATTGGAATGTGAAAATACTCTTAGTAAAGGCTGTTGGGCCCATAAATGACCCCTTTTTGACCACATTTACCTACCCCTTTTTGCCTCATCTTACTTCATTATGTATACCAAACAGATGTTTTCCTTCACTTGATTCCCCAAATCATGCATGTATGGTTAATTATTGTCTTATCTTATTAATACTTAGGATTGTTGTAATTAGGTCTTTATATCTTGGATTATGCTAACATATGGTAATTTTATAAAAATAATTCGAGATGTAAGGATACAAGTGTAGCAGGCTGAACATGCCAAGAGACGGATGGACATTTGTTGCTGAGATAATCGCCATCTATTCCATAGTTGAGGATAGCTGCAACCGACAGAGCATCTTCTAGATTGATCATGATTGTCATTACTGGCTCGAGTAACAACCTTCCTATATTTTTTGCTTCTATCTTGCCATAGCTATAACAACATATCGTAATTGGGGAAGCCTGAAGATCAGAGATCTTCATGGCTGCCCGATATCAGTGGATAGAAGTTGTGATTGTGAATTTATAAATACTAGGAACTATTCTGAGCCAGGGGTTGGAGATTAATTGATTTTATTGTATAAGTTGTGATAGAGACTGTAGCTTCAGTTTTATTATTTAATACAAGGAGCAGGATTCTTCTGATCTCGGCGTTTAACGTGTGTTAATTTTCGATGTCTCTGTTCGAAGGCTGGGCACGCCTTCCTACAAGGATTGCCGAGTTAATTAGGTATTTATTTCCTTTATTGTGTGGTGTAGATGTTACAGTAGATTTATTCTTTTCTAACAGCTACAATAGTAATGATTTATTGTGTGTTCCTTCAATCGATCAGTAATTGCATTCCCTATGAGTTGTGGCAGAGTGGTGTGACAGTCAACTATGTAGACTAATTTACCTTATGCAGAATGTGTGCTAGCTATAATAGCCAATCTCATCCTTAGTTTCTTTCAATTGATGTCTTTCTTGAGTCTTGTTAATTAAGTTTATTTGTAGTTACAATTGTTGAAGCTCAATTTCTGCATTTTTGAATTATAGATCAAGTTGGATTGAGATAGTTATAATGGATCTTCAGATGGCTTGGTAATTTAGGATTTAACTTTCTGCAAAAGTAAATCTAGATGTTTATTTTCTGAACCTCTCATTTCTAGATTAAGGATTGTAAGAAGGTATTTGCGATTCTGCATTCTTAAGAAGGTAAATTAAATTAAGTTGATCTTGGGATGAATTGGGCTGAACAAGAAAGTAGGATAATTCATTTACAGTATCAGTTACTTAGTGTTTAAGCATATACAGTGCACATTATCTTTGAAATAAAATACTTACCTAGGTTGACAATTTATATTGAACACTCTATATGTTGGCTTTAATTAACTTGCATATAGGGTTCCCAACATTTTGTCGCCGTTGACAGGGAAAGATAATTATTAGACACCATAGTAGTTGTATCTAGTAGCTATATCTATTCATTTTTCTTCAGTTTTTAAGTTTGCATGTTTGGGGTTGCATGAATTCGAGAAGGGTACAACGTGACATTCCTATAAATCCCAGAACCCCACAGAATACTAACATTGTAGGTGGTCAAGGCCGTGGACGAAATCTAGCATTGGGAAGAAAGACATTCATTGACGATCTAGTTGATAGGACCAATTATTCTACTGGGGCTTGCCATCAGGAATCACCTGTCAGAAGAAGCCCAGTTACTCATGGAGTGGCAGCATCAGTTTCCACAGTGGAGAACACAGGAGAAGCTTTAACACCCTTGGGTATCCCTGCGGAGGAAGACAGAGTTAGTACTGCGGGATCAGCTGACCGAGATTTGATATATCACATTAACGAGAAGGTTGTGAAAGAAGAGGAGTGGACACAGTTCCATAAAAAATTTAACGATCAATGGAAGCATGAAGAGGATAAAGTAGAAGAAGACATGAACAACAGAAGCGATCCATAAGATCACAAAGAAGCAATGGGTGAAAATCAGTATCACGAGGGTAACTCCCCGCCTAAAGGGACGGTTGCTAAACTCTAGTTCCCAATTCAACAGCTAGAGGGGATAGCCCCCATGAAAAATATATCGCCATCGATGTTGCCTCATTTTTATGGAAAAGCAGCAGAGTATCCGGATGACTTTATTTTTGAATTTGACATCCTCTATTGCAGCTATGACTACACCACCAATGCACAGAAGCTGAAACTTTTTCTTGCTACTCTGAAGGACCATGCGTTACGTTGTTTCATGAGCCTGGGTGGGGGAATTGTCACCACCTAGTACCGGATGAAACAAGTGTTCCTGGAGAAATATCAGGAGTATTGCAATACCAAATATAAGAGAGAAGAACTGTTTAAAATGGTACAAAGGGACGATGAAAGGCTGTAATATTTTGTTGAAAGGCTTTTATACAATGTGCAGAGAGTTGGACAGACTAATATGGGGTTAGATGTGCTCAAAATAATCCTACTTCGTGGGATTAGGGATGACTGTCTAGACATGTTGAACTTGTTAGGAAAGGGGTATATCTCAAAGGAGTCCTTTGAAAAGATTGTTGAACTATGCAAAAGGAATTCCAGGGGATCTTCCAAGAACAACAAATGGGACACACAGGATAAATTAGAATGTGATGTCTTCGACAAAACAAAAAAGTCACCTAATGGAGGAGCCACCCGAGCATAAATAGGCAATCTCCTCGAAAATTTCAAGATAGAAATGATGAGCTCCATCTCCTCGAAAATAGATGTCCCGAGGGAAAAGTATAAACAAGCAGTAGAAGATCTCACACTTGGTATATTCTACCCTAAATGTAGGAAGAACCATCCTCTGAAGGAGTGCCCACTCGACAAAGTAGAAGTGTGTCATCTTTGTGAGTTGAACCATGACACAAAAGAATGCCCTTCACTACCTCAAGTGAAGGCAGTTTTGCAGGCATCAACTCCAGATGTGGAACCAGCCTACTTTATTGCACAGAAAAAGCCCTGGCAGCCTCGAAATCAAGGTATGAATCCAAACTCATTTCCATTTTCGAATAACATGAATAATTGGAATAATATGCAGCACATGAATACACAATTCCCTTCATTTTATTCCAACCATAAATGGTATCCCTCTCAACCTCCAATGCAAAATTTTAACTCCTGGAACTCTTGGACACAGCCACCAAACCAACAGAATTATTAGTCTCCTGGATGGAGGAACTTCCATCCAGGGAACCAATTTCCCCATAACCAACCTCCTCAACAATTTCCTCATCAACTATACCCTCCTCAACAATATCCTTATCCTTATCAGCAGTATCAGCAGTTGCAGTTGCAACTCCAGAATAATGTGGTCCCCAATGTGCCTATATGACCGTAGTTGCCTACTCAACCTAACCCCAACCCAAATAATAAAGTAGTCCATCAATTTGAGACTGCCAACATGCCCGCTTACTCCATTACTCCAGTTTCCTGTAACGAGATCCGCTTACGATTAGGGAGGGTAGTGGAGCCTTTGGTCATTGAGGATGTTCCATCCTCTGTGCCTGAAGAAAGGATGAACCAATAATACTTATCCAATACAGCGATCCCCATTATTGAGGACACTAAAAATCCTACCAAGATAATGGCTGAAACACAAGAAGAAACATCTATCGACACATAGCCTACACAATTGGTAAGGGAACCACCATACCCTGAAATATTAATACTACTGAAGGCAGTGGGACAACCTCAATTTAACCTCTTAGGAGAGTTAAAAAAACCTCTATGTCAAAATTCCACTCCTTCATGCCCTTCACGATGTGCCTATCTATGCTAGAACTATTCAGGATCTGTGTACAAGGAAACCAGGAAGAAAACCCATGGATCCTCCCACTGTTCATGTCATAGGGAAATTATCTAAATTAATAATGGGAAAACCCTCTTGACCAAATACAACGATCTTGGGAATCCCACTGTCACTATGCATATTGGGAGCACACAGATACCCAACGTACTGGTAGATTTAGGCGCAACAATTAACGTCATGACCATTGAAACTGTAAGGAAACTCGGGCTAACTCCTACCATTTTAGAACTTGCAGATAGATCCTTTATTAAACTCGAAGGAATCTTGGACGACCTCGTTATCTCAGTTGATTCATGGGAATATCCTACTGACTTCTTGGTTTTAAAACCTAAGTTGCATCTAGGAGGACACCGACTGATCTTGGGAAGGCCCTGGTTAGCTACAGCTGGTGCTTGCATCAGCTGTCGGTTTGGGTCTAGGATCATATCGGATGGAACCAAGATAAAGAACATCACTCTCTATCCTCCAGCTCGGCCGAGTTTAGAAGCTAAAACTCCATTACGGATGGAGCTAGAGGAAGAGGAGGGTGTTCAACCATTATTAACGATAGGGAAGGCCTTGACTTTTAAAGATGAAACTGAAGATGATGCTATTAATAATTTCATCAGTGAACCCACTTCTGTCAATAAGAAAATTTATCAGATCTTGAATGCTACTCTAGGTGAATAAGAACAAGAAAATATCACAAAGGAGACATTAGTCAATGATACTCACATAGTTCCAGTGTTGAAAAATTTGAAAAGTGTTCATGTCTGGAAAAACCCTGAATATCAATCCCAATCTTGCTCTGGATGAACAGGAACGCCTAATCACTCTCTTAAAAAACATAAGGGGGAATTTTCCTGGGAGTACACAGACATGAAGGGCATCCCTTCTAATCTGTGCATCCACCACATTTATATCAAAAGTGACTCCCGGCCTGTGTGCCAGCCTCAACGAAGAATGAACCCCAATCTTAGGGACATAGTGAAGAAAGAAATTCAAAAAATATTGGAAGCAGGATTTATATATCCCATCTCAGACAACAAGTGGGTGTCTCCACTCGTGATAGTACCCAAGAAGAATGGTAAATGGAGAGTCTGTGTGGACTATAGAAAGCTGAACAAGGCAACACAGAAAGATCACTTTCCCCTACCTTTCATTAATCAAGTACTTGACACCTTATCTGGGAAGAAGTTTTTCTCCTTCCTGGATGGGTTTGCTCCTGAAGACCAGGATAAAACTACCTTCACCTGTCCCTGGAGAACTTTTGCATACAGGGTTCTTCCCTTTGGCTTATGCAATGCACCAGCCACATTTCAGAGAGTTGTAATTGGCATCTTTTCAGAATTGGTTAATGATAGTATGGAAATTTTCATGGATGATTTTACTCCTTATGGCAAGGACTTTGAACAAGCATTGAAAAATTTGGAAAAGGTTTTAACACGCTACGAGTAGACCCAGATATCTTTGAGCACTGAAAAGTGCCATATGATGATGAGTGAAGGGGTAGTGCTGGGGAATTTTATCTTTGCTAATGGCATCTAGGTAGATCCCTCTAAAATCAGGGTAATAAAAATATACCCACTCCTGTAACTCAGAAAGAATTGTGTAGTTTCTTAAGGCATGCTAGTTATTACAGAAGATTTATAGAAAACTTTTCCAAACTTGCATCTCCTTGGTTTTCATTATTAATGAAGGATGTGCAATTTATTTAGAATGAGGCATGCCAGACAACGTTTGTTAAACTTAAGGAGAAGCTGTTTACAGCTCCCATCCTAAGGGGGCCCAATTGGGCCTTGCCTTTTCACATTTTTTTAGATGCCTCTGATACTGCCATTGGAGCGGTTTTAGGACAGTAGGATGGTCAAGCACCTTATGCAGTCTACTACATTAGCAAAAACTTAGCCCCTGCTGAACTTAATTATATTGTTACCGAGAAGGAGTTTTTATCCATTGTTTACTCCATTAACAAATTTAGACACTACATCACTGGATATCCCACCTTTGTGCACATCGACCACTTAGTCAACAAGTATCTAATGAATAAACCTATTACAAATGCTCAGGTAACTAGATGGTTTTTATTATTATAGGAATTTGATATCACTATTATAGATAGACCTGGAAAAGAAAATGTTGTCGTTGATTTCTTATCTCGTTTTACTAACAGTGATGATAATCTGTTTGTTGAGGACTCTTTTCCAGATGAACACTTATTTGCAGTTTCAGCTTATTCCCCTTTGTATGCATATGTCGCTAACTACTTGGCTGCAGGGAAGCTTCTGGCACATTTTTCAAAAAGAGAAAAGAGGAAAATCATTCAACAAAGTGCCAGGTATTGTTGGATAGGTGGTCATCTCTTCTACACAGGCCCTGATCTTGAGATCAGAAGATGTGTAAGAGAAGATGAAATATTCCATATTCTAAAGGCCTACCATGAGGAGCCTTGTGGGGGACATTTTGCAGATAGGAGGATAGGCCATAAGGTGCTGAGAATGGGATACTATTGGCCGACACTTTTTAGGGATGCAAAAAAATATGTCCAGTCTTGTGACAACTACCAGAGGATGGGACAACCTAAAAAATTGGATAAAATGCCTCTTCAACCATAGTTGGTGGTTGAACCTTTTGACAAATGGGCCTTATATTTTGTTGGCCCTGTCAACCCTCATTCCAGGCAGAAATCCTACATCTTGGTTTGTACCGACTACATGACAAAATGGGTAGAAGCTATGGCTTTGGTGAAAGCCAATGACTAGGCTATAATCGATTTCCTGCATGGTGAAATCTTTACCCATTTTGGAGTACCCAAGGAAGTGGTTAAATATGGAGGATCTCAGTTTGTGTCACATCAATTTGAAGCTTTTCTACAGAAGTACCATATTCAACACTGGATAGCTTCACCATACCATCCCCAGGCCAATGGTCAGGTGGAAAGCACTAACAAAGTTATTGAAGCCATCCTTACCAAAACAATTCGGAGCCATCGTAGAGACTGGGTTGATAGAATTCCAGAAGCATTGTGGGCATATCATACTACTTGGTGTAATACTACAGGTTTCTCTCCTTATGACTTGGTGTATGGAAAAAGTGTTGTCTTCCCCATTGAATTCGAAATCAAACCTTGAAGACAGTTATGGAGGTAAAATTAGATTTGACTGAAGCCCAGAGGAGCAGATTGAATCAATTGAATGAACTTGATGAAAAACGTTTAGCTGCTGTGGATCAGACAATATTAATTCAGCAACAAAGATCCAATTGGCACGATCGATTCATAAAAAAGAAAGTATTCTGCAAAGGAGACTGGGAATTATTATATGATTCAAGATTCAAAAGGGACTTCAAGGGTAAGTTACGCACAAGATGGTTGGTCCATACCTGGTAGATAGAATATTTGATAATGGTATAGTCCACCTGGTTACCATTGATGATAATCGTGCACCATTATTTGCTAATGGTCACAGGCTGCAACTATACCATAAGCCCATTTCGAAGGATGCATTCACTTCATAGATTGCAGCTGATCCGGAATACTAGTTACAACAAGGGCAAGAATCTTTCTCTACCCCTATCAATCTTTAGACAATCGTTGTGATTCCTACAAAATCTTTTGTACATAAATAATTTAATATTTTTATTATTATTTTTATTTTTTCTTTGCGCTTGGTCCGTTTTTTTTAAGAATATGTGCATGGATGTACCTAAGGAGCAAGGGGCGTCCTTTTGTAACTTCCTGCTTTAGAATAAAACTCCTTAAAATAAACAGTGAACAGTCAGTCACAGCTGCGATTCCTATAAAAATTGCCTATTTTTTTGTTTACCTGCAACTGCAACATCGTAAAAACGTCTTTTCTTTTTTCGTTCCGTGCAGCTGCAACACCATAAATATTTGTCTATTTTCCATCTACCTGGATTTGTAACATCGTAAAATGACGCCCTTTTTCCCGTTCCACGCTGCTGCAACACCGTAAAATAACGCCCTTTTTCCCATTCCGCGCAGCTGCAACAGAGTAAAATAACACCCTTTTTCCCATTCTGCGCAGTTACAACACCGTAAAACCTTGCCTATTTTTACGTTTATTTGTAGCTGCAACATCGTAACCTAATTCCTTTTTCCGTCCCGTGAAGCTGTGACTTCATTTCAATTTTGCCCATTTTTACCTTTTCCGACAGCTATGACTCCATTTCAATTTTGCCCATTTTTTCCTTTTCCAGCATCTGCGAATTTGTTTCAAATTTTCCCATTTTTACCTTTTCTGCCAACTACAACTCCGTTTCAATCTTGCCCATTTTTACCTTTTCCAGCGGCTGCGATTCCACCAAAACTAGCTAGTTTTTCTATGATTCATGGCTGCGACTCCACCAAACTGGTTGATTTTTCTATGGCTCGAGGCTGCGACTCCCCTAATATTGGCAGAACTCTTTGCAATTCTTGTTCGCAACTCCTCCATATCTGGCTAGAATTCCTATTGCCACCAATTCCGACTTACTTCACAACATTCATTATGTTTCCGGCGGGATTGACAAGATGGTTTTGGTCCGCCGGGAGAAAAGATCATGACAATGCGCCTGCAATAATGTTCAAATTTAAATGGATGCACTTCACATGCTTTATTATCCTCAAGGGTCATAGTTCATGTCATATTTACGAAGGTGTGGTTTTGATTATCTACTTGATTAAGTGTTAACTAGATTTGACAGAATTAATCATGCCTTCCTTTTTGCGCCCATTATTACACCCGCATACCGTTAACTGTCCACTCGTACGACTTAATGGACATTTAATCTTATCCAATAACCGACACCTTTCCTAATTTGGGATAAATTTTCCAAACATTTCCATGCTCTTAACTTTCTGAATTTACCAAACTCCACTCTCAGTTGTTCACACATACTCTGTTCTTTAACCTCCATTGTCGGGACCTGCAATTTGTGGGGCTGATAAAGAATTTAGAAGTCAAACAAACATGGGTATCCCAGCTCAGCACGAACCTCCAAATAAGCAAGAACTGAGAAGAAATGCTGAAGTTTTCTCTATTTTTGAAGTTGCGGGTTGGACTGAATTCTTCCAATGCTTGAATGGGTTCCATCGAGAGACAGCTCTACAGTTTTCCTTAAATCTTACAGAAACCCACTCAGAGGTTAGGGGGTTACATATAGAAGTCTCTGAAACAATAGTGGCTGAAGTCACTGTCCTTCCTCAGGTGGGAAGAGCCTGGTTTGGTCGAAGAACCCCTAATGTAGCTGCAATATAGGATTTTCTGATAGAGGTGGAAAAAATTTATTAGTCAAGGCAAGGGATAGCATTACAATCACTACCTCGGCCATGCATCAAGTAGTAGTCTTCCTCAAAAAGTATATCACCTGTGAAGGTAGGTATTAGACTATTTATTATTCTGAACTTCCTCTATTGTCTCATCTATGACATAGGGCCTTACTAAATATTCCATTTTATCTATTTAAAGACCTACACCATATGGCGGGATTTGTCAGAACAACCAAGCATCCAAACTCCTCCCTTACCCACCACGGCCTAATCAAATTAACAATATTAAGGGCCTTAGCTCAAAGGAACCAAACTTGGGAGCAATTCACAGGTCAAATTCAAATAAACCAGGAACTCGCCCTTTTGCCTAGCGTTCCAATAGAGGCAGAAGTAGAAGTACCTGTACTCTTGGGGGTTGATCAAATCCAAGAGGAGCATGCAAATGTATAGTTTGGGGGGGAGATGAGGAGCAACAGGAGGATCGTAGTCCCTCCAATTTAGTGGGGAGAGAGATGGGACTGGATCGGGTGATCAGTTAGATGACCAAGTAGAGGAATTGGAGGAAAATGCAAGAGAAAACCCTGTGGAAAGATTAAATAATGTGGAAGCTCTAACAGCAGAGGCTGAAGCTAGAGCAACATTGGATGTTGCGAAAGCTGAAGCCGAGGATGTTAGAGCCATGATAACAGAATAAAATGTAGAGGTATTAACCATTGAATATTCCCTTGAATGGGGGGGAACTCTGATTGAAGAAGAAAAGGAGGACGCTGAGATAGAAGACATCCCTTCCACATCAGCTGAAAATATAGAGATTCCTGCACCACGAAAGAAAAGAAGGAGGTCAAAAAGAGGAGGTGCAGGAATCACTACTGATAAGAAGAAAAAGAACCAGGTCAGTTACAGCAGCTGAAGTAGCACGGACAAGATAGGAAACCCTAGAAGCACAAATTGAATTCCCCATTCTTAGACCTAAAGCAAATGATGCCCCACAGGAGCTGGCTGCAGAGGAACCTCAAATTGAGGGACTTTTGCATGAAAACGGTCTACTGAAAGAAGAAGTATAGACACTTTGAAAAGAACTAGAAAACTGGAAGGAAGCATGCAGGAAGCAGGTTGAAAGGAAGCTGCACACACTGGTTGAAGCTATAGACCAATTAGAAGGATCACCTCCTGCTGAGGATGGTGAGGAGGAAGAAAGAGTGGTCTGCCCTATGTGTGGAGAAATATTTAACCAGCCAGGCTACAAATTCATAGTCCATGTCTTTGTGACATAAAAACCTATACCAACAGCTGAGGAAGAACAAAGACAAAAAGTGGAGGTGAGGTATGCAGAAATGATCCCTGGTACAGAAAAGGGGGAAAATGAACAATTACAGTCACAGCGTGTAGGAGAAGGACATTCTGATTGGAAGGATGGTGAAGCTCCCCGAGAGCAACTTAAGCAAAGGGGAGTAGTAGATAAACAGGGTGCTGATACACAAGAACCAACATCCCCAAGTATTCTTGTTGAAGTTGCCACCCAAATTGGGGTAGAAGAACTAGAGGCTGAAAATATTCCTGATTTTAACGAAGAAGTCTATGCTATGACTCATGAACCCTCTCAGGGCACATAATTAATAGAAATAGAATCCCAGCAACAGGATAATGATGAATTTGACCAGGATGTTGTCACACAATAACCAACATCCCCATAAATTTTTGTGGAGATTCTCATGCAGCAAGAAGAAATCAATATAGAGATGGATATAATCCCTGATTTGGATTTAGGAGAGGATGAACAAATGCAATCACAGTCCTCGGGGGATACTAAAATTCTTGAAGAACAACTCCATAGTGCATAAAAAATGGAAGTAACTCAAGCACAACCTAAGCAGGATGATGAAATAGAAGAGTAGGGCTTTGATACACAAGAACCAGTAGCCTTGCATCTCCCTGTCAAAACTGCAACTGACAATCAAGTAGATGTGGAGATTGAAATTTAGGAAGTGGTTGTCACACAAGAACCAACACCTTCACAATTGGTTGTTGAGGTTGTTGTAGGAGAAATCCAAGGAGAGGATGTTGCTACATAAGAACCAACTTCCCCATAAGTTGTTTCATAGGAACCTACACAAGTTGAAATTGCTATAGGAGAATCCCAAGGAGAGGATGTTGTTACACAAGAACCAACACCCCCAGAAGTTATTACAGAAGTACCCATGCAGGCAATACAAGATGTTCAAATTGGAGCATTAGATGATAAGGTATGGACTCAACTTCCTCAAAATTTTGTCAATTTGGATTATGATAATGAAAATCATGTTGAAGATGAAAGAATCCAGAGGCTGACAAAAGAGCTCTCAATCCTAAGAATAGAAGTGAGGAAGTTGAGGAGTCAGGTGGAGAGGTGCCAAGAAGGGATGGTTTCCCTTGATGAACATAGGAAGACCATCAAGGAATTAAAGGAAAGATGGGCAAAAGAACTCATGTTCTAGAAACTCCATTGGGAAGAGATACAAAAGGAGTTGAAGGAGCTGAAAAAGTTCAAATCCATGCAGGTGGAAAAAGATCAGCTATATACTCTTTCTCAGGAATTGTTGGGTACCAGAGTACCATCCTCCTTTTACCCTGTGTTTTTATTTGAGCAGTTCATTTGGTTCAAACTAAAAGCTGTAAAAGAAGGAAGACGTTATGAAATAGTTACCTCAGCTAAATTTATGGAAACATTTATGGCAAGTGATTTTATTGAGCAGATTTTGCTTTATGAGATTTATTTACATGAGATGGCTTGTCCCTTGGACCGCTATTCGAATCCTACCCCCTTCTTAGGTGATGTTCAGCTGAGGGCTTTTGCTTCCTTTGTTAGCAATCATGTTCAGTGGGAAAGATCCTTCCAAACGTTTTCTCATAATGAGTCCCACTCTAATATTTGGGTTCGAAGTGGTCATCTCCTTGCTCATCATCAGCATAGACTCACATGTCTAGTCCAAACTCACCAGATGATGGAACTTCAAGAATAAGTTATCTCTACTTGTGTTAGTCAGATTTCCAAGCATCAACCATTGGATTTGGAAGGCATCCAACATAGATGGCAAGCTATCTCTTCAGCCTTGAGAAGTAGATATCCCTACTGTTACAGGAACTTTAAACATGCACTCTCCATGGTTGAGGGGTATGTGGGATGCATGAAGGAATGTGGTGTTAATTGGATGGGACTCAAATTCAATTTCCCTCTCATCTGGTGGCTAGTAAAACCATACAGGGAAAATTTCTTACTGACAAAGGCACAAGAGAAGAAGCGTTGGAGATATTGGGTTGTCCATAATGGATTTTTGGAAACACAGGGAATGCCTGAACTCCCATATAACTTTTCTTCTCTCCATGAACAAAGTACAATGCCAGATTCATATTCAGACTAATGGAGGTTGTAGCATTGGGACATGCGATAGGACAGTTGGGGGGAGATGTTGGACCCAGAAATGACCCCTTTTTTACCACATTTACCTACCCCTTTTTGCCTCATCTTACTCCATTATGTATATCAAACAAATTTTCTCCTTCACTTGATTCCCTAATTCATACAGGTATGGTTAATTTTTGTCTTATCTTATTAATACCTATGATTGCTGTAATCAGGGCTCTATATCTTGGATTATGCTAACATATGGTAATTTTATAAAGATAATTCGAGATGTAAGGATACAGGTGTAGCAGGATGAACATGCCAAGAGAGGGATGGGCATTCATTGCTATGATAATTGCCATCTATTCCATCGTTTCCCAAAGAATGCGATCAAAGGTTATCATTCCACGCAAGCTGCAACAGGCTTGGCTACAACAAACTCGGATGCAACAGTGCATCGCTGCTTGAGGATAGATGGAACTGACAGATCATATTCTAGATTGATCATGATTGTCATTGCTGGCTTGAGTAACATCCTTCCTATATTTTCTGCTTCTATCTTGCCACAGCTATAACAACGTATCGTAATTGGGGTAGCCTGAAGATCAGATATCTTCATGGATGCCCGATATCAGTGTATAGAAGTTGTGATTATGAATGTATAAATACTGGGAACCATTATGAGCCAGGGGTTGGAGATTAATTTATTTTATTGTATAAGCTGTGACAGAGACTATAGCTTTAGTTTTATTATTTAATATAAGGAGCATGATTCTTCTAATCTCGGCATTTAACGTGTTAATTTTCGTCGTCTCTGTTCGAAGGCTGGGCACGCCTTCCTACAGAGATTGTTGAGTTAATTAGGTATTATTTCCTCTGTTTTGTGGTGTGTATGTTACAGTATAATTATTCTTTTCTAACAGTTGCAATAGTAATGATTTATTGTGTGTGCCTTCAATCGATTGGTAATTGCATTCCCTGTGAGCTGCGGCAAAGTGGTGTGATAGTTGACTGTGTAGACTAATTTCCCTTATTCAGAATGTGTGCTAGCTGTAACAACCGATCTCATCCTTAGTTTCTTTCAATTGATGTATTTCTTGAGTCTTGTTAATTAAGTCCATTTGAAGTTACAATTGTTGAAGCTCAATTTTTTCATTTCTGAATTATAGATCAAGTTGGATTGAATAGTTATAATGGATCTTCAGATGGCCTGGTAATTTAGGATTTAACTTTCTACAAAAGTAAATCTAGATGTTTATTTTTTGAACCTCTCATTTCTAGATTAAGGATTGTAAGAAGGTATTTGTGATTCTACATTCTTAAGAAGGTAAATTAGATTAAGTTGATCTTGGGATGAATTGGGATAAACAGGAAAGTAGGATAATTCATTTACAGTATCAGCTACTTAGTGTTTAAGTATATATAGTGCACATTATCTTTGAAATAAAATACTTCCCTGGGTTGACAATTTATATTGAACACTATGTATGTTGGCTTTAATTAACTTGCATATAGGGTTCCCAACAAAGGCATTGATGGATACCCATGGAGGAAGCACTGATTTATGGATGCAACTATAGGAGAGCAATGAATGGACAAGGGCCAAATTATAAAGATTAATTCCAATTTGAATCTCATTTCTATGACAATTGAGGAGTTGATAAATTGGATCAATACTCTAATCAAGATCACAATGGGCATGGTGTTTAAGCCCAAGTTTCATATAGGACAGTCAAGTGCGACTCCTTTAGCTTTTGAGGTGTATGTCATTTCGATTACTAACACAGATTAGGATGTTGGTTTGGTTACTATCCTTTTTGATATTTAGTGATGATTTCTTGAATTTTTTTTCTTTGCATTGATGACTTACTTTTCATAGGTCCAACCTGTCATTGTCACATCTTTCTTAGATCTTTTGGAACATTGATCACTATGATCTATGGCTGGCCTGGTTTCCCTCAGGGAAGGCTATCCATTTGATTGCTATATATATGTTCTTTATGAATGTAATATAAATTTAGATAGCTTACAAAAACAATAATGGAAGTAAAATGAAAACAATAGGACCTGCATTAATATAACATTTTCTTATTTCTTCAAAACATTTTTTACTAGCAGTAGAAAAAATAGTGTCACCGTATTTAATGAGGTATGCTCTTTATTTTCTAGGGGAGCATGCCAATATGATATTAATGAGGTTCATATATATTCATATGACATTTATTGGGCCTTTTGTTGTGGGAGCAACATAGTTAATCTCAGGCATCATTGGAATCAATGAAAATACAAGCAAACACCATGCGATTAGGCAATGTGGGCAGGGAGGGAACTTGTTCCTTCCCTCACCGTGGTGGCTTCAAAATGTGACTTAACTCACCTCCCATTGGATGGTTTATCATTGGCTTATATAACGAATTTCCTCATTCCATTGTCCACCCTATTGATCTCAAGTAGGAAGAGACAAAAAAAACTTAAAAATATTAACTCTTTCTTGGCATGGAATAAGAGAATGGGAAAGGAAGTTGCACGGTTTGTCTTTAAAAATAAGGGATTGAAAGAATGCTCTTATATTTAAGAATTTTCTTTATTCACACATTTACCTACTAACCTCCATTCATCTAGAGGGAAACTACTCTTGGATAATTCCAATTCCTTGCTGCATGATTATGTACTGTACCTTTTTGGGGAAACTAGGAACACTATCCAATATATTTCGAAGAGGATTCAAAACATTGACAATAAAAAAATTCTTTCTCAACACCCTCATTGACAATGGATTTCACACTGACTCCATGGTTATGATGCAATTGGGGAAGATCAAGGGAAGTGATATTAGTTTCTGATAGGATTGGAAAACTGATATATGTGGCTTCTTAATATCATGTTCCTTATGACTCTTCACAAACAGTTCACATATATCCTCGTTCAATACTTTGTCTCGTTTCTAAACTAGGAAAAAGTAGTAAACTAGTCTTTCTTGGTTTGGTTCCCAACACCACCGAACCTTTGCAAATTTATTATGGAAGGATACGATGGGATTTAAAGCATCTTAATTGAACTCATACATTCAATGGTTGAATAAAAAAACTCATTTTGACATGTTATTCAAGTTTGCACAATTTTGGTCAATTTCTAGCTTCGGACTAGTGAAACCCAAGTTGATACAAATGCACCCAAATTAATTAAAATTATGTATGGAGAGGTTTGAGGGGTCTTAGGAAATCATAATTCATATTATTAATTCTCATACACTTTCCAAATACTTATGCAACTTGATTTTGACCCTAGGGAAAGAAGGACAATAACACTGTGAAAATCGATGTTAATACCCCCAAGGGTAGATGACACTTATGGCTGTCCAAATGAAATACGAACCTCCCAAATTTTAGAAAAGAGTATGGAGATGCATATCAGACACCGATGTATGTCATTATTCATGGTTATTAATATCTTCAAGCTGATTATGAGGCGTGACATATGTATGGTAACTTTCATGGAAATTGCTTGTGGGGAATTTGCATTACTAACTTAAGTTTGGAACATGAACAATAGAATAAATGGTTCAGATAGTAAAATGACATATAATTTCCATATAAAACATAAAAAATTATATCCAACAACATCAAACTTATAGAAAAGTCCCCATACAAATCTGGTACAAAACTCTTTCAAGCTTGAAGCCAAATTCATGAAAACTAGTTATTCAAGAGCATGGGAAAGCAAGCCTTTCACACATGGATTTATTACATTTAGAATTAAAGAGAATATGGAAATAGGAGTACAAATACATACATTATAGAACCAATCTTTTTCATCAAATATATTAAGCAAGGCGCAAGCACCATTCCAACAAGTGCGCCATCACATGAGAGTATGGGGGAATGGAGAAGAATGAATGAGAGAATAGGGAGATAGATGGGAACTCGAGATGTATGGATTGTCAAAATGAGACTAAAAAAATTAATTCAGATACAATTATAGGTCTGAATTTTCTCTCTATCAACAAAGTTTGAAATGAATCCAACTCCCTCGAAACTAGTTCACAAGCAGGGAGACTGAGCACTCACCATGCAATGGACAAGAAAAATCTCTCCAAAATGATAAATACCAATTAAAAAATGATAAAAATATATTCTCCTTCCTCATTAAATCCTTTTATTAACTTCATGATTCCTCCTAAGGTCGAATTTACCTCCTTGGGTTTCCTCCATCTCATCTTAGTGGTTTAGTTACTCTTATGACACTTGTCTTCTTCTTCATGCTCCAATTCTTTCCCCAATTTGAATGGCTGACTCTAACTCCAAAATGCACCTTCTTGGTGTCTATTTTTATCCTTTTCATGTCATATTTTACATAGGTATGCAATCAGGTCTGAATTCGTCATATTTGTCATAGAATCTTTCATCATTAGTTGTCACAGAGTGCGTGGAATCTCCTTCCAAGTGGCACACATTGTCTTCTTAGTATATTCCTCTTCCACAGGAGTTACTCCCCTCTCCTAATTAGAATTCCTTGGCTCATGATAGGCTATGTGACACCACATCACCCTACAATAACATTACATTCCTCATGGGTTCGAATTTGGATGAAGGTCATGCCAAGTGTGTGGTGGAATCTAGTCACCCAAAGAATCCGCAAGCTTCCAATTGTCTCCATGAACCAATGCCACCTTATTTTATTAACATTTATTATTTATGTGACCCATTTTAATGTGAATATGGTAAAATAAGGTCCTTTTGGGTCCTATATCTCCCTTATTACAAAATTTATGTCTCCACCCCAACATAGGGAAGTAGTAGGTTGGTGAAACATTATTTGTAAGTAGTTTTATTTGGATGGGGACATGATAGTTCTCCCCACCCAAGGTTGCTTGTCCTCAAGCAATGCTAAGTTTGGATGCTGAATTTTTTTTTCATCTTCCCAAGTGGCATCCTCACTTGGTAACTCCCTCCATTGCACAAGGTACTCTCTTATGGTTTCGCTCCTTAATTTTCTTTAGCTACCATTTGAGTAGTGGCACTCATGTACTACAACTTTGTGTTTCCAAAAGTAGAGATATGTGGAGTTTTCATATTGATATATATTGTGACTTTTACACCTAAATCTCATCACTATCATGTTATATGACAGGTATTCCCTTGTCTTCTCCAATCCCTCGGATTTTGTCCTAGAGAAATGAAAGGAAGAAAATTGTTCCCTTGTATTTTCCCTTGTGTTGAGCCAGTAACACACCTTTTCCATTGACAAAAAGCGTTACCTAATTAAGTAATGCACCTTTTACATGTGAAAAGGGAGGTGCCACCGCTCTTTTCCTTCATGAAAATGGAGTTACCCTCTTAACACCACTTTGTCCCTTCATTAAAAGTGCGGTGCTTGAGTTTTAAAGGAAAAAAAGGAAGCTTCTAGAGGCTTCTTGAAGCTTGCTTCTATGGAGTATCATCCCTATGGTTTAGGACCACCAGGAGCTCGAGACAACCCCTAATAGGATCTCCCTTCCACCTCATCCAACATTTTCTCAACCATCCCTATCCTCCCATGCCTTTGAATACTGGATCATCCCCCATGGGAAAGAAAAGAAGAATTGTGCTGAACACCCAAACTCCGTCAAAATAATTCTTGAGCTATTGAAGGAAAGGTGAAGTTAGAGGCAAGGAGCCATTGGATGGAACTCTAAACACCAAGGCATAAAGGTTGTAGTATCTCCAATAATTTATAATTCAAAAGTGTCTTTTCTTTCCCATATTTACTGTATCATGTGTATATGTTGCTTGATTCCTTAGTCACAAGCATAGATCTAGTTTATTATCTTGTATGCTATCATCTTTCTCTTGTTGTCTTCAATATTTTACAGGTTATTCTGTAGTAGAAGAGGAGAAATCTTCAAGAATAACGAATACAATCTTTAAGGGAAGTATTGTGGCATTATATTCAAGTGATTAACTAGATCTAGGGAAAGTTTAACATTTTGGGTTTGTGTTTTGTTCTAGACCGGTATCGTTCAAATCTAGGGAAACAAGTCCTATCCGTAGGAGGTGAGTAATTCCAAAAATAAATTTGGCGACTCCACTTAGTGAACTTGAAACTAAAAGAAAGTATGCTCAAAATGAATTATATCAGGGGCCAATACCATCCACTAGACATCATGTTTGGAAAATACCAATCAATGGAACTCATTTTGAGCATACTTTCTTTTAGTTTCAATCTCACTAAACCATGAAATGACACTTAGAGCATAGTTTAGATTATGTGTCAATCTCGTTAAAAAATGAAGCACATACTCCGAGCATTCTTTCAATTGATATTCGAGCTCGTTAAAAATAGTAAGATGGTGTCGAGCTTACTTTTCATTTTTCGTGCTTTGGCTAAAACATGAAAAGTGGTTTGAGCTTACTTTATCGCTTTTTCATGCTCTATATTTAAACATGAAAAGGGTTATGAGTACCTTTTATACCTTCAACGTGCTTGTTAAAAAATCAGTGAAGAGGTCTCGAGTGTACTTTTACATTTTTTCAAACTCATTAAAATTGGATTATGAAAAAGAAAACCCTAATTTAGAATCTTATTAGCATGATGTTCTCACCAAATGATGTTGCGAGTTATTAGGTAAATACAGACCATTATAAGCACTAGGTAAAGCATCATATACTGCATTAGATTGGTATACTATCAATTAATGATATAAGCTATATGTACATGTTTGCTTTATACTAAGATGATGAAATGGTTATAATCCCATTTCTTTTATTCATTTATTCCTCTTAGATGAGCTATATGGACATGAGCTTGTACTAAGTATGAGTACTGGTTATGACTTAGCTTATTCAATATGGTTAAAGCTCTTGTTAAGTTAAGCCCATTATGTTGTTCAATTTTTCTCATACTAATGTTTCATGTAATCACAGTGAATAGGATATAATATGAAACTACATTACTACTCATAATACTATGAACATGGCTTATCTTAGTATATGTCACACTCAAATGTATATTATATAATACACGTGTTTGGTTTCGTGATAGCAGCTTAAACTCCATATACATAGGAATCACGCTTAACTTCAATAACATTGAATACTATAGAGACATAATACATGTTATAAGGAATACTAATGGGTTCTGTAATATCCTTGTTATATAAGATGGATACTATTATTACCCCAATAAGCTAATACTAGTAATAGGAGCTTATGAGAAGTGATAAGGAGTGGAGTTGCAAGGGCAGTGGTGCATGGCAGTATGGTAACGCAGACCCTTCTATTGATAAGGAAGGGAATGACTTTCTTTATTCTCTCTTTCTCGGAAAAAAACAAGCCAGGTAGTTTCATGTTCTGAGTTTCCAACTAAGTTAGTTGGAGTGTTCCCTTAAGTTTTCCTCACTCATTTCGTTCGTTGGGAAGCTAAAGCGCACTATAGCTTTCTTCATTATAAACTAGTGAACCAATAGGGTATATGTATGGGATAAGGAAGCCAAGCCCGCTAAAGAAGTTGGTTCTCTCTCTTTGGATGGGCTTTATCTGAGCCATCCCAATTGTTACTCATCTGGGAACCAATCAATTAACCACCCGCCAATCATCCGACATCTGACGGGTACCCCCAAACCATCAGATACTAGGTATATAGATTTAGTGATGCCCTTGTATAGAGTGGAAGCTATGTATCAAGCTATTCAAATGGCCACTATATACCCTGATTAGTACATCCAACCTCGGGAAGAGTCTTATCAGTTGTATTCTCTCATTTGGGGCTTAAACCTCCCCCCCACCCAATTGAAACAACTTTATGGACATGGTATTGCCTTCAGACAAAGCTATCTTAGAGGCGAGGACTAGTATAGAAAGGCCATGGGATGATATGCACCACAGGTCATATTTTCTCCCTAAACTAGAGTATATGGAGGTTGGAGTAAAAGGTATTTTTATTCTGTCAATATAATTCAATTGGTATTAGAGCCCGAATCCTGCACAGGATGTGTATGCTGAAGGCAACATGGATAATATCTAGAAGATGATGCCAATTGATATCTACTCAAATATTTATGTCATGGAAAACATCAGGATTGGAACTGACTACTCTCTTGAAGAAGTTACAATATATATATATATAACTCTTTTCAAGGAATGAAATTGCTTGTCCTCACCGGGAGTTCCACAACATTTTTTCTTGCTCATAGGAATAAATGTAGGGCATTACTAGAATAGTAAAACATTAGATGAAGACTTATGACAATGCTAGACCTATTCGATAGACGATGTGATCGGTTAACCCGAAGAAGGCAGCTGCTATCAAGGCAGAGGTGGAAAAACTATTGAACGTAGGATTTCTCTATCTAGTCCCCCTGACTGAGTGGGTGTCCAACCTAACTGGAAACACATAACAGAGGTCGAATCTTGACCTCGATATGAATTGGATATGGTGGTTTGTGTAGGGTATGAATGGATTCATGCTACTCCACACAACGTGCGGGTAGGGATGAAAGACCACCCTAAAACATACACACTACTATAAGGGATAAATAGGAGAGTGGTGGAGTCACTACTTGGTTTTAGGGCTAAACCAATAAACTCTAGGATAAGACAAAAGAGGTTTAAAATAAGAGAGGTGAAGCCACTATATAAATTAGAACTTAAGATCTCGTTATTGATAACTTAGGGCTCCAAGTGGGTAATTGGATTAGGTTTCAAATTATGTTTTACCAGCAAATGAAATGAGGAAAGATAGCTTCCCTCACAACGGAGGGGGAGGAAAGAAAGCCAACTAACTAGAGTTAATTAACTGACAATTCCTCTCTCCTTTCTTTGGTCTTCGAGTTCACTTGCTCTCTTTCTCTTGGGGTCGGGCGAGCCACTTAACGCTTCCTCATCCTTAAATGATCTAGAAACCCGCTTCCTTTGGTCAAGCGGCTCCGCCCCTCATGTTATAAATGAAAGAGAAAGAGGGAACTCACCTTAAATTAATTGCTATAGATGATGAAGCTCCATGAATGAAGTGGAGAGTTGTGACAGTCCTCCAAGAGTGATACACATTCTGGAATGACCGACACACACTCAGCTTCAACTTCCGGCAAGAGTATACTTTCCCTAATCTATAATATAAAGATAGATATATATCCAATCAAAACTAGATCTATTACTGTAAAGATATATCAATGAAATATGCGGAGTAAAGAGACCTAGT